>CAIGQZ010000348.1:2447678-2458020 GCA_903798205.1 Danio tinwini | reverse complement strand
TCAGATGTCATTTCCTCGCTGTAAATGCTAGAGCTCCTGTTTTTTTTCTGCAACCTCGCTGCGCGAATCCTGAATGTTTACAAACCGGTAATTCGTCTATTGGTTGGGTTTGGGTAATGAGAAAGGTGGGTCAGTCAATCAGTCATTCAGTCAGTCAGTCAACAGCGGTCTCAGGTGGATTTACGCGAGAACAGCAGTAGTGAATGGCACTCGCGAGAGAAATTTGAGATCTCAAAAAGCGTACACAGTGGCCTCTGGTGGATTCGCAAAAACAAAAACTACAAAAAACATAGTTTTTGGGAGATATTTGGTGCTCTCCAGAAATGTACGTTCTTAGAATGAGCCTGGGCTGAATAATATTGACCATAAAATGTTAAAAAAAAAATTTTAAATGCTTTTATTCTAGCCAAAATTAAATAAATCAGACTTTCTCTAGAAGAAAAAATATTATAGCAAATACTGTGAAAATATGTGCCCGGGGTGACGCAGTGGCACAGTGGGTAGCGATGTCGCCTCACAGCAAGAAGGTCACTAGTTTGACTCGGCTGGGCCAGTTGGCAATTCTGTGTGGGGTTTGCATGTTCTCCCCGTGTTGGCATGCTCCGGTTTCCCCCACAGTCCAAACACATGCACTATAAGTGAATTGGGTGAGCTAAATTTTCCGTAGTGTATGAGAGTGTAAAGGTGTTTCCCAGTGATGGGTTGCAGCTGGAAGGGCATAGGCTGGATAAGTTGGCGGTTCATTCCACTGTGGCAACTCTTGATTAAAAAAGGGACTTAGCCTAAAAGAAAATGAATGAATGAATGAATGAATGAATGAATGAATGAATATGTACCCCTATATACATTTCTGGAGAGCGCCAAATATGTCAGAGGAGCTACATTTTTTTGCAGTTCTTGTTTTTGCAAATCCACCAGAGGACGCTGTGTATACTTTTTGAGATCTCAAATTTCTCTCACGAGTGTCATTTGTGCCTGCTGTTCTCGCGTAAATCCACCAGAGGCCGCTGTCGACTGACTGACTGCATGACTGCTTGACTGACCCACCCTCCTTACCTAAACCCAACCAATAGTGTTTTCAAAAGCACAGATAACCCCCGCCCACCCCCTTCCCTATACCAAACCCACAGTTTTAAAAAGCAATCCAGAAAAAGAAAAGCCCTCACGGCCGGCTGATTTTTACCACGATTTCAGACTTTACCACATTTTTGTCTTACCTGCTTCTGGAACTGTTCTTCGCCGGACTTGAACCCTATCATAACAGTCAGCTCTGCTCTGCATCTCAAGTCCGCTGACGTACGCGGCGAGCCACTTGACAAACTGGTAACAGTGGGAAAGCCATCCAAACAGAGGTAAGCAGTCAGCTGGTAAGAACGAAAAGGAACGGCATCATACCGCCCTGCAGCATTCGTTTTAAAGATGAAATGCAGTCATACGTACTTCTTGCTACATAATTCGCGATCTCCAGAACCGTATATAGGGCTACGTTTTTTTTTTAGAATGAGCGTCGAAACCATTAGAGGAGGGCGAGTATTTTTGACTTCAACTGTATGTCGAACTAAAAGCTCTGTTCAAGTTGTTCAAGCTCTGTTCCAGTATTTTGAAACAATGCTTTGTGTCATGGAGCGAGTTCACTGGAAACAAATTGCACCTCGGGATGTGATGTATTACTGTGGCGGGACAGAGAGGAATGAAGTGACAACAGTCTGGAAAAGACATTTATTACACAGTGGGTGGGGCTGCTGAAGGCAAGCTCTTAATCGGCTTTTCTTGGGTTGCATCCCGAATGTTTTTTTTCCTGCAACACAACTGAAGTATGTAATTGGTGCTACTTTTGTAGTGGACTTGGGACACCAGCCACTTTATTAGGTGTCAGGTTGGTTCCTGCTTTTAAACATATTCATTCATTCATTTTCCTTCGGCTTAGTCCCTTATTTATCAGGGGTTGCCACAGCGGAATGAACCTCCAACTATTCCAGCATATGTTTTATGCAGTGGATGCCTTTCCAGCCGCAACAGAGTACTGAGAAACACCCATACACTCTGAGATTCACACACACACACACATACACTACAACCAATTTAGTTTATTCAGTTCCCCTATAGCGCATGTGATTGGACTGTGGGGGAAACCGGAGCACTTGGAGGAAACTCACACCAACACGAGGAGAACATGCAAACTACAGTTTTACGCAAAGTACAATTTTGCTTCAATTTTGATTTTAAGTTGAACCAAAGTAAATCAGTTAATTCATATGCTTTTATTGCCGTTTCCACTGTCAAAGGGTACCTAAAAGCGAACCATACTTTTTAGTCACCCTTTGTAAAGGGCACCAACAGACCCAAAAAGGTGGAGATACGTCACTCGCAGAAGCAGGAAAATGAAAACAAAGGAAGTGTAATTTTTAAAAACACAGCCGAGACATTACACCGTAATAATATATACATATAATAACAAGCCATGGTCAACCTGAGCTCAAACTAACCTTGTCGTCTTGATGTACAGCCACAAAGCCAAGAAAAACAAAATCTGCTGTGTCTTGTTGTTGTTTTACAAGCCTGTCTAAAAAGTGAGAGTGGCTTCACTTTCTCCAGAGAGCTCGTTGCGTGTCTATATATGAAATAAAGAACTTCTTGAGCTCATATTAATAACGTGCGTATGATCATTGAAGCTCTCTGATATCCTCCGATATCCTTGATATCTGAAGCGTGAAAAAACAAAGGAGAAGCCGGAAAATACAGCAGCAAATGATTCTTTCAACAACCTAAAACATGAACAAACTGCCATGTTTAACTATTATCGTCACCTTTTGGACTATTATGAACTCAAAATGACGGAATTACTCTCTAACAGAGGCTACATGTGCTGCTGAAGATTACAGACACAGATGAGAGGTTTTCACTGACTGTGGGCTATATATTACGTGTTGTTTTTAAACCCAAATAAGGCCTAAATGTATGCTGTGTGTAGTTTTTCTGTAAGTGGTAACATATCGGAGACTGTAAGGGTCTGTATGTGTTCATATATGTTGCATTTATTTATTTATTTTATATAATTGCAGATGTTACAGTAGACACATCACTGATCTGCAGTTATAATCAAATCATGTTCACAGAAAGGTTAGTAATGAACATTTATACATGTATTTATGAGTATAAAGCATCTGTTTTGCGAGAAATGCTTCTCATATGATAGGTGAACGAGCTTTACTGTGACATTTCCTTGAGTAAAAATGACTTCGTCTGAAACTTTGTGTCGTACACCAGGCCCACCAAAAGGGTACCCTTTTGGCATTGGAAACGCAAGCTTGATAAAGGTGACCCAAACCAACCCTTTATCGTACCACTAAGTTGAAATGGGTCATTAGACTCAATGTTTTAGTAAACCAACCACTGTTCTCCAGAATCCAGATGTTTCAGTGTTTTCAGTAAATCTAACTAGCACAATACAACCATTTAGATTCAATTAGTGTTAAATAAGTTCACAATGCTGTTAAAGGAACCATATAAAATTGAAACCAGTCAAATGAATTGTTCACCGAAAGTGAATTAGTGGCTGAAAAACATGAATAATTTACTGTCAAATTGACACTGATCTGGTCATCATTGGTCATCTTGGTCTTTTTTTTTGCTTTGAAATGACGTCAACCAGACTAATCTCTGACTTCTCTTAAAGTAAATCAGGGCCTTAGAGCTCTTCTAGTCTTATTATCTCACAGCGTGTCATCTTAACAGAGACTCCTCGCTTTATCTCAAGCTCAAAGTGTGCTCAAAATCATTAATCTCTCTATTGATTTTATGGAGCTGTAAACTGTATTAGCCTGCCGTCTGATCAAATGTTCCCCCGAGCTCCATGAATTGTGTTTCTCACTGAAACGCGTCTAATTTAGCATGTTGTAACTGCTCTGAAAAGTCCAATTTACCTGTACTTCAGCCGCTATCAAATTTAGCTGTGGCAGTGCACATGTCCCGGTTCTCGGAGAGCACCCTGCGGGCCGACTTGCGCCTGGACTCTATTAATCAGGTCTGGATGGTGTCTTGACAGCTGGCTGACCCTGACAAGAGCAATTTTGTCACTGAGCGCTGCTGCGTGATCAATTCTCAGGCGCAGAGAACAAATCCTATAAGGCTACAACCATTGCTTGTCTCCTCGGGCACTTTCATAGAGAGGCATAACTCTCGCCTCTTTCGCAATAATAAATCGATGACATTATGTGGCTTTTTCTCCTCCCCTCCGACCTTCTGGATCCGTCATGAAGGGACAGCACAAAGCCCCCTGTGATAAATTATTTTTGTCAAAGTCGCTGGCTTGTGTATATTGCAGCAGCGAAAGTCATTTCCATCTGTCTCTACTTGCAGACTTAGTACTTCCATACAGATTGTTGTCATCCTTTGAAATGGAGAGAAAATATGTGGTTATCAAAGCCCTTGTGAAAAAAAGAAGTAGGGCTGAACAATATATGGTTTGAGCATTGATATCACAACGTGTGTATCTGCAATAGTCACATCTAAATTAATGGAATGTTTCCAAATAGAGCTTTGCAAATCATCTGCTGAAAGTTTAATCATACCCTAATATATGTTGCATCAAAACAAAATAACGCTGAACAATCGTGATCTCCAATCCCTCAGGCAGCACTGCATCAAGAATCCTCATTCATCTATAAGCCTACTTGGGTTCAGGACTACTTTGGCAAAACTTTGTCAAGTATCACAATACATAGTTACATCCAATAATGCCAGTTAAATCTACTGTGCCAAACGGAAGCCCTATGTTAACAGTGTCCAGAAGCGCCGTCGACTTCTCTGGGCTTGGAGTGATCTGAGATGGACCATCACACAGTGTACTGTGGTCAGATGAATCTGTAATGATTAAATGTATCAGTTTATTTATTTTTGCTGGTAATTTATTATATTTTATGCAGATGCACTGCATGGAAAAAGACTTGATCATTGCAGTCGATCTAAACTAAGGAAATGTTTCCAAATAGAGCTATTCAATCATCTGCTGAAATTTTAATCATATCCTAATATATGTCACAGCAAAATAAAATATTGCTGAACAACCGTGATTTCTGATCCCCCAGGCGGCACTGCATCAAGAATCCTCATTCATCTATAAGCGATATCGCCACTTGAACTCAGCACTACTTTGGCAAACCCTTGTCAAGCTCCACAATACGTAGTTACATCCACAAATGTCAGTTAAAACTGTACTGTGCCAAAAGGAAGCCCTATGTTAACAGTGTCCAGAAGTGCCGTCGACTTCAGATGGACAGAAATCTCACAACTGCTGATTTTCAGATGAAAGGTCAAGATTAAGAAATCTGTGGCCGTTCCAAAAGTGTGTTAAAGGAAAATTCAAGAGTTCACACTTAGCTGATGATTGATTATAAGCAAGTTTGGCATGCTGTCCCGGGAGAGAGCCCTGAGCTCAAAAGGTCCTTGAGCCCTGGGCTCCCTCCCGTTTGCGGGGCGAGAGGGGAGCTTTGAGCTCAGGTAGATCTCGAGAACTCCCCCCTTTTTTAAGAGTTGATGACAGAAAATAGTTGCTATGGAGAGATTTGCTGATGGATAAAAGTTTGACTATTGCTAAATTTAGATTGTTCAAATAACTTGTGGTGCATGTTTTTGGAACGTGGGAGGAAACCGGAGAACCCGGGGGAAACCCACGCAAGCACAGGAAGAACATGCTAACTTCACACAGAAACGACAGCCAGTCTGTTAAAGGACTTGAACCGGTGACGTTCTTGCTGTGAAGCTGCAGTGCTAGTCACTGGGCCACCGTGCCGCCCTATGAAAGGAAAAGAGGAGGAGTAGGGGTGGAAGGGGGGATTCTTCAAACGAAGATGACTGTAGTAAGAAACCCTGGCTCTTTATAGTGGGTTAGAAATCGTCTGATTGGTTGGTCATACATGGTTAATGCATGACCAGCCGTGTTCAATCATAATCACGTGATCCTCTCGAAATTTGTTTATAAATAAACTTCACTTATAGTTCAAATCAAATCTTTTGTAAGCAGTAAAACACCAGAACTGTAGACTGCATCTGAAATATACAAGATAATTCTAGAAACAACACACTCAAAAAAATGACTTTTGATGTTTATTTAAACTACTTGTTTGCTGAAACGACATAATTCAAAGTTTTTTTTGTTGATTGTTTTATGTTCAATCCAGTTAAATTTGTAAAAACTAGTAAGTTTTACAGTAACTTACTTCCTTCATGTTGTCCCAACACAAATTTATTGTGTGGAACCCAGCATTTTTGTTCCTCACAATTCATGTTGTCCCAACACAAATCGTTTAAGTTAACTTAATTGTTTTTACCAATGTAAGTAGATTGAACGTGAAACTATTAAGCTAACGCAAAAACCTTAAGAATTGTGTTGTTTCTACTAATCTGAAAGAAGTTGTTTGAAGAAGCATCAAAAGTCCATTTTTGAGTTCATATTGACTGCACTTCGTGGCACATGTTATTACATGCAAGTATGTGAGATGATCTGGATAATATCCAGTGGTCATGTTTATACAACACACACACAAAAAAACTTACAAATGCTTATTATCAGACGAAAGGTCATGATTAATAAACCTGTGGCCCCTCCAAAAGTGTGTTGAAGGAAATTTATACTTCATATACTGATGAAATAAAAACTTTAAGCAGTAAAACACCAAAACTGTGGACACCAACATCCAAAATATACAAGATAATTTTAGAAAAAAAATGTACATGATCAAATAAACGGCACCCTCAAAAAAATTGCGATTGCTATTCAAACTACTTATTTAAAATGAGCTGAAACAACAGGATTCTTAAGGGTTTGTTTTTGCAGCAACTTAATTGTTTGGTCACACTTTATTTTGACGGTCCGTTTGTTGAATTTAAGTTACATTGCAACTAATTATCATTAGATTATAAGTAGACTGTTAGGTTGGGGTTAGGGTTACAAGGAGTGCAGAATTATTAGGCAAATGAGTATTTTGACCACATCATCCTCTTTATGCATGTTGTCTAACTTCAAGCTGTATAGGCTCGAAAGCCTACTACCAATTAAGCATATTAGGTGATGTGCATCTCTGTAATGAGAAGGGGTGTGGTCTAATGACATCAACACCCTATATCAGGTGTGCATAATTATTAGGCAACTTCCTTTCCTTTGGCAAAATGGGTCAAAAGAAGGACTTGACAGGCTCTGAAAAGTCAAAAATAGTGAGATATCTTGCAGAGGGATGCAGCACTCTTAAAATTGCCAAGCTTCTGAAGCGTGATCATCAACAATCAAGCGTTTTATTCAAAATAGTCAACAGGGTCGCAAGAAGCGTGTGGAAAAACCAAGGTGCAAAATAACTTCCCATTAACTGAGAAAAGTCAAGCGTGCAGCTGCCAAGATGCCACTTGCCACCAGTTTTGCCATATTTCAGAGCTGCAACATCACTGGAGTGCCCAAAAGCACAAGGTGTGCAATACTCAGAGACATGGCCAAGGTAAGAAAGGCTGAAAAACGACCATCACTGAACAAGACACACAAGCTGAAACATCAAGACTGGGCCAAGAAATATCTCAAGTCAGATTTTTCTAAGGTTTTATGGACTGATGAAATGAGAGTGAGTCTTGATGGGCCAGATGGATGGGCCCGTGGCTGGATCTGTAATGGGCAGAGAGCTTCAATCCGACTCAGACGCCAGCAAGGTGGAGGTGGAGTACTGGTTTGGGCTGGTATCATGAGGCCTTTTCGGGTTGAGGATGGAGTCAAGCTCAACTCTCAGTCCTACTGCCAGTTTCTGGTAGACACCTTCTTCAAGCAGTGGTACAGGAAGAAGTCTGCATCCTTAAAGAAAAACAGGATTTTCATGCATGACAATGCTCCATCACACGTGTCCAAGTACTCCACAGCGTGGCTGGCAAGAAAGGGTCTAAAAGAAGAAAAACTAATGACATGGCCTCCTTGTTCACCAGATCTGAAGCCCATAGAGAACCTGTGGTCCATCATCAAATGTGAGATTTACAAGGAGGGAAAACAGTACACCTCTCTGAACAGTGTCTGGGAGGCTGTGGTTGCTGCTGCACGCAATGTTGATGGTGAACAGAGCAAAACACTGACAGAATCCATGGATGGCAGGCTTTTGAGTGTCCTTGCAAAGAAAGGTGGCTATATTGGTGTAATGAAGTTACGGGAAGAAGGAGGCGGAGAACCGACGAACTTCAAATAAATATTTATTAATAAAAGGGGACGGCAGCTCCTCACGGAGACTGCCGTCTAAATCAAAACAAAACGGACGGCAGCTCCTCACGGAGACTGCCGCCAAACTGAAAGCAAAAGTAAAACATGTCCGGGCCCGGTCCTCTCTCTCTGTCCTCTGCCATCGTTCCTCCTCTTATAGTCCAGAGCTCCTTCCGTGGGATTGAAGGCAGGTGCGCGCCACAGGTGCATCTCATCTGTGGCGGGCCTCGTTTCGCTCCCACGGCTCTCGGCCACGCCCCCTCGCCACAATTGGTCACTGATTTGTTTTTGTTTTGTTTTTGAATGTCAGAAATGTATATTTGTGAATGTTGAGATGTTATATTGGTTTCAATGGTCAAAATAAATAATTGAAATGGGTATATATTTGGTTTTTTTTAAGTTGCCTAATAATTATGCACAGTAATAGTCACCTGCACACACAGATATCCTCCTAAAATAGCTCAAACTAAAAACAAACTAAAAACTACATCCAAAAATATTCAGCTTTGATATTAATGAGTTTTTTGGGTTCATTAAGAACATGGTTTTTGTTCAATAAAAAATGTATCCTCAAAAATACAACTTGCCTAATAATTCTGCACTCCCTGTAGTGTAATTGCAAAGTTTCTTATAGTCAGTTAAATGTCTGTTGAAGGACTGTTAAATGTCAGTGTCAACAGATATTAAGCAGACAGTCTACTAATACTCAAATGGACCATCAAAATAAAGTGTTACCAATTGTTTCATGTTTAATCCACTTAAATTAGTACAAACAAGTTAACTTAAATCTAGCACAAATCAGCTGTGTGGAACCCAGCATTTTTTGTTCCTCACAATTTCTACACAAATCAATTAAGTTAACCTAATTGTTTAACAAATTTAGGTGTATTAAACATAAAACTATTAAGTTGTCCCAAAAAAACAACGTAAGAATTGTGTTGAAAGTACTTTAAGTTAGCATCAAACTGGCATATTTATCTTTTTCTTTGCAGCTCTAATGCAATAAACTCGACTGCGTGTAAGTATGTGGGATGATCTGAATAATATCCAGTGGTCATGTTTATGCAACACAATCCAGCGTTGGTGGTTTTGTCTTTGTTTTTTGGGTCGGGTCATGTCACTCTAGGTCTTCTGCGTCTCTCTGGATCTGTCCTACTCCTGCTGAAAGTTTAGACATGAAGGTAGGTGAAGCGTTTCGTGGTCCTTTTCCACAAAGGCCAGGGCATTTCAGAAGCTATATCCGGATAGACGAGGTAGGCAGAAGGGCAGGGGTAAATACCAGTCATTGGTAATTTGGCTCACAGCAAAAGTGAACCTGCTGCATGAGAAGAGTCATTCGATGTTTGAGTCACAATCTTTCATGAGATTAAATGATGCTGAAAGGATTTTGGTGAATTAAGTACATTAGTGATTATTACCAGAAATAATTCCCCCCTCATTTTCGCCCTCATCAGGACTATTCGTGCTTTCATTAAAGTATTATAAGACATGAACCAGAGCAAAACTGGCATATTATGTTACATAAAGTACATCCAGGAGGATGCCACAAAATAAAGCCTGACGGTTTATCGGCAGGTCGTCGTAAAGTGCAGCATTTTTGTATAAGTCTGAACCTAGCAAACAATTTTGTGTTTAATAGATGTCTAATAGACGTCTAAATGTTTACAGCTTGGCTAAACAAGACTTGGGCTGTCTGTGAAAATGTAATAGACATCTAAGAATTGCCCAAATAGCCCAATAGCCGTGTTTATTCGATGACTAGTCTAGTTTTGGCCTATTCTTAGACATTTTTTACTGACAGCCCAAATTCAGCATTGTTTTAGCCAAATACAAAATACGTTTAGACATCTATTAGACATCTTTTAAAAACAAAAAATGCTTGCTGGGAAGGGTTATTCTGTGAAAACAAGTACTCTGGATGTACTTTATTCAACTTATTACACAGCTACTTGCCACAAAAAAAAAATAGAAACAAAACACTACTCTGAGGTGTAATAATTTATTGATACTTTAATTAAATGCAAAGCTGACCAGAACAAAAACAGCTGATGGAGTATACACTAACCTGCGTATTATTCAGACACAAGATGGCGCCAAACAATCAAAAACACAAAGCTG
>CAIGQZ010000348.1:2411853-2427500 GCA_903798205.1 Danio tinwini | reverse complement strand
TAGCAGTTTCAGCTTTATGAAAGTCTACAATTTCATCTCTTGTGTCTTTTGACAGCTCTTTGGTTTTGGCCATGTTGCTACTTAGACTTTTGACTGATTGTGGGGTGCACAGGTGTCTTTATGACAGCTAGTGACCTCAAACAAGTGCTACTAAATTAGAATCATGAGCAGAGTGTAGCTGGAATATTTTAAAGCAAAATAGCAGGTCTTTGAGGGTCAGAAATTTGGCTGAAAAGCAAGTGATCAAATACTTATTTCACACAGTAATTTACAAATAAATTGTTAAAAAAATCATACAATGTGATTTCTGCATTTTTATTTTTAGATTCTGTCTCTCACAGTGGAATTGCACCTATACTGAAAATTCTAGACCCCTCCATGATTTCTAAGTAGGAGATCATGAAAATTCACAGTGTGATTAAATACTTATTTCCCTCACTGTATATTACTTTCATTGCCTTATTTGTTTAACTGCTGTTGACAGCATGTTTAGCCAAAGCTGTTACTTGTTTTATTTGAGCTAGTTTGCCTTATTAGTTTTTTTTTGTTTGTTTGCTTGTTATAAAAGTAATTAAGCTCAACTAAATCCACATCTTGTTATATCCAGCATTAACACAGCAATGTTATGATAGATTATTTTTATTGTTTTGCAGAAAAATCACAAGTCCAATCACACCAGGTTATTGATTACATCCTTTTAACAAGCTGAATAATTTATTAATGTTAAAGCACACATGATTTGGGATAAACTGGGCAATGAAAATTAATAGTAGACTAATAGGAATGCGTCCTAAAATGTGCAGACCACATTTTTATAATGGTTATAATGGTTGCTAGGTTTCTGGTTTTCATGATGTTACTTGTGCACAATGAAAACACTGTCACCCGAGTTATCCATTAAACTCAAAACAAAAGCTAAACATAGAGCTTCATTTAGCTGGACTATAGTGAAGAGCCATATCTAGACTTGTAATTATCTTACATCCATCTTTACGTCCATCTTTTTTGTTAGCAGGCAGCACTGGAATACAATGTAGTTTCAGTAGACTGTGGGCTTAAATAGAAAGCTATTCATACTGCCGACCTCTCACCAATGAATGATCCACATCTCATTATGTGAATGTACTACAGTGATTGGATGTATTTGTACCTTCCTTTGTGGACAAGAGGGAGAAAAGATAACTGGACATGTAACATGAGCTAACAGGGAAGGTATGGAGCCAGATCAGTCTCAAAAGTAACACATTTGCAAAAATAAAACTCATACATTTACGTCACAATTCACATTTACAAAATCAAATTCGTAAATTCAAAACACAATTCAAAAATATACAAATTCAATAAAAAATTCAGAACCCAATTAGTAAATACACAAGTAAAAATGATAAATATTTCCCCAAATTATTGGATTTGCACATTTATAAATTACGTTTTGATTTGACGAATTGGATTTGTGTATTTACGAATGCATTTCGAATTTACAAATTGGATTTGCGCATTTATGAAATGTTTTTGAGTTTATGAATTGGATTTGTGTACTTACAAACTGTGTTTTGAAATTACGAATTTAATTTGCACAATTATGAATTGTGTTTTATATTTATGAATTGGATTTGCGCATTTATGTATTGTGTCTTGAATTTACGAATTGGATTTGCACATTTTTGAATTGTGTTTTGACTTAACGAATTAGATTTGAGCAATTATGAATTGCGTTTTGAAATTACGAATTGGATTTGCACATTTTTGAAATGTGTTTTGACTTAACAAATTAGATTTGAGCAATTATGAATTGCGTTTTGAATTTAAGAATTGGATTTGTGTATTTATGAATTGTGTTTTAAATTTATGAACTGGATTTGTGTACTTAAAAATGCATTTTAAATTTATGAATTGGATTTGCGCATTTATGAATTACGTTTTGAATATACTTATTGGATTTGTGCATTCATGAGTTGGATTTGTGTACTTGCGAACTGCGTTTTGAATTTACGAATTGGATTTGCGCATTTATGAATTGTGATTTAAATTTGCTAATTGGATTTGTGTATTTACGAATTGCGTTTTAAATATATGAATTGAATTTGCGCATTTACGAATTGTGTTTTGAATTTATGAATTAGATTGGTGTATTTACAAATGCATTTTGAATTTACGAATTGGATTTGCGCATTTATGAATTACATTTTGATTTTACTAATTGGAATTGTGCATTTATGAGTTAGATTTGTGTACTTACGAACTGCGTTTTGAATTTACAAATTGATTTGCGCATTTACGAATTGCGTTTTAAATTAAATATTATTTTTATTTTAATAATAATTATGAATCTTATTTGCACATTTATGAATTTCTTTTTGAATATACTTATTGGTTTTGTGCATTCATGAGTTGGATTTGTGTACTTGCGAACTGCGTTTTGAATTTACGAATTGGATTTGCGCATTTATGAATTGTGATTTAAATTTGCGAATTAGATTTGTGTATTTACAAATTGCGTTTTAAATATATGAATTGGATTTGCGCATTTACGAATTGTGTTTTGAATTTACGAATTAGATTTGTGTTTTTACAAATGCATTTTGAATTTACAAATTGGATTTGCGCATTTATGAATTACGTTTTGATTTTACTAATTGGAATTGTGGATTTATGAGTTGGATTTGTGTACTTACAAACTGCGTTTTGAATTTACAAATTGATTTGCGCATTTACGAATTGCGTTTTAAATTAAATAATATTTTTAATTTTAATAATAATTATGAATTGTATTTGCACATTTATGAATTTTGTTTTGAATTTACGAATTGGATTTGCGTATTTAGAAATTTTGTTTAGAATTTATGACATGAGTTTAGAATTTATAAATAGTTTTTTTTCTAAAGCTGCTTTGTTAAAGTATATTTTCATTTACATTTATAGTTTACCAGTATATACAGTACATTGTAGTTTGTAGTAATTTCAACTATAATGCATTTTATTTTATTGCAAGTAAGGCTTAGCTTAGCAACATGCTAACATCAAACAACTGGCTGTTTTTAAGCCTAAAGCTTACTAATTTAGAACAGAGCTGCTGTGTGGATGTCAAGCTGACATATCATTCTTGTACAGTCTGACTTATGTCTTATTAATGTGTCTAAAATCCTTGTATAAGAGTTACACTCCTTGATATTTTTACCCCAAACCAGGGCGCAGTGACAAATCTTAATAAACCTTTCAGTTCTGTGTGACATCTTGAAATGTCTTGACCTGGAGGCTATGAAACCAGCCAGCTTGATCTTGTCAAAATTAATTTGCTGTCGGGGAACAGGTTCCCAGTTCAACAGTCCAAATGTCGAGATCCTCAAATACTTTGAGCTGTAATGTTTTTATGATGTTGCCACTAGTGCAATAACAATGTAATTTGTAAGTACACATAGCATGCCCCTCAGGTACCAAACAGGCAATTTTAATGTCATCTGTCTGGAATATTGAACTATAGATTATAAGCTTCCACCCAAAAACTGTCAGATTGTTAATAAGATGGTGTGAGGAGTGATAAATAAGTCTGTCACTGCACGTATGTGCGCGCTGCAAAATGTGTAGGTAGGTGTGAAAGTGTCAAATGATTTCCTGAGATTTCCATTCGGCCTTTATTGATCCTTGTTTAAAGGCTGGGTTAACAGATTAGCACTTCCGTCCCCTCTTAACCATCTTCTCTCACATTCCTCTTCTTTTTCTAGCTCTTGACCCAGAGTGACACTTTAATTTCCACTGCAATGAGTTGTAATTGTAGGGATGGGGTTGATTTGATAGAATTAAGATACAGAGAATTCAGCCACATATTGCTCTCTGCCAACTTATAATTATTATTTTTTATTGCCAATTTGCTCAAAGTTTAGATTTTAAACTGCCCAATTCCTATGGAGCTAGACAAGTCGCAAAAATACTACATTTTCAATTCATGTTTACAAAATTTAATTCATAATTTAAAAATTTAATTAGTAAATTTAAAACACAGTTCGCAAATTTACAAAAAAATACAATTCGTTAATTCAAAACACAATTCAGAAATTTAAAACAATTCATAAATATGCAAGTTCAAATTGTAAGTTAAAAATACAATTCATAAATGCACAAATCCAACTCGTAAATAAAAAAAAACTATTCATAAATGTGCAAAACCAATTCATAAATTCAAAACACAATTTGTGAATTCAAAACACAGTTCATAAATACGCAAATCCAATTCGTTAATTTAAAATTCAATTCGTAAATTAAAAAAACTATTCAAAAGTAAACAAATACAATTCCTTAATTCAAAACGAAATTCGTAAATTCTAAACTATTCAAAAATATGCAAGTTCAATTCGAATATTCAAAACACAAGTCGTAAATATATAGAAATCAAATTCGTAAATTCAAAGCACAATTCATAAATGAGCAAATCCAGTTCATAAATTCAAAAAAAATAAATAAATAAATGAGCAAATCGAGTTCAAAAATTCAAAACACAATTCGGAAATACAAAACACAATTAATAAATATGTAAATCCAATTCAAAATTTCAAAACACAATTCATAAATATGCAAATCCTATTCATATATTTAAAACACAATTTATAAATATGCAAATCCAATTGGAAAATTCTAAACACAATTTGTAAATATGCTAATCCAATTCATATATTCAAACACATTTCAAAAATGTGCAAATCCAATTGGTAAATTTAAAACACAACTCATAAATAAGCAAATCTAATTCGTAAATTCAAAATCCAGTTCGTAAAGTAAAAAACTATTCATAACTTAGCAAATACAATTTGTTAATTTAAAACACAATTTGTAAATTCAATACAATTCATAAATATGCAAATTCAATTCAAATATTCAAAACACAATTCGTAAATTTGCAAATCCATTTAGTAAATAAAAACACAATTTGTAAATTCAAAACACAATAAAAAAATATGCAAATCCAATTTATAAATTCAAAACACAATTCATAAACGTGCAAATCCAATTAGAAAATTTAAAACACAATTCGTAAATATGCATTCCAATTCAAGTATTCAAAACACAATTCAAAAATGCACAAATCCAATTCGTAAATTTAAAACACAAATTATAAATACGCAAATCCAATTCATTAACTCAAAACGCAATTCGTAAAATAAAAAACAATTCAAAATTAGCAAATACAAGTCGTTAATTCAAAACACAATTCGTAAATTCAAAACAATTCATGAATATGCAAATCCAGTTTAAATATTCAAAACACAATTCGTAAATACACAAATCCATTTAGTAAATTCTAAACACAATTCGTAAATTCAAAACACAATTAAAAAATATGCAAATCCAATTCATAAATTCAAAACACAATTCATAAATATGCTAATCCAATTCGTAAATTTAAAACACAACTCATGCGCACATACAATTCATTTGGGGAAATATTGATTTTGATATTTTGATATTGAATATTGATTTATTGTGTTTTGAATCCTCAAATTGGATTTTGTAAATGTGAATTCTGCTGTGCATGTTTGAGTTTTATTTCTGCAAACATGCTATCTTTGAGACTGATCTGGCTCCATACTATTTCGACTTCTAGAGCGCTTCTTATCATGGCATACTTAAATGCGAAGAATTGTACAGTGTTTATTTCTGGTTTATTCATGTCATGTCATGTCACAAACTCATTATACTTTTCCACCCTCCCTCTTTTGTTGCAACAAACTGTTTCATGCTGACTTAAAACTACCGTCCCTTATCCTCATTATTTGAAACGCAAGCCATGTGTAACTTTAATGTGCGAGGTGTCTGACAGACTGTTATACTGCTTGATGCTGCAAATGAGTATCTGTTATCATATCACTTTATTGTACTGTTGTGGCTTGTACTGTAGTGGATTTTTTTTTTACCATTTACTGCACTCTATTATTCTTGCAGTCATTTTACAACAGAGTGCTGCAGTGATGATGCATATTTGTTAGAATTAATAAGCAAAAACAAACTCAATTCATTGTTATCTTTGTTTTAGTTTATTACAAATGAACACAATTTATACAGTATTCAGAAGTTAAATGTAAGCTTTAAATAAACTACATTATAGTGGCATGATTTCAATCAATAAGCTTCTGAATACATTTTTCCCTGAAAGCTTTATTAGAATATTTAGAATAGTAGGTCTCTCCAGAGATGCTCAATTGGGTTTAAGTCAGGGCTCTGGCTGCATGGGACATTCAAGAACAGTCATGGAGTTGTTGTGAAGCCACTCTTTTGTTATTTTAGCTGTGTGCTTAAGGTCATTGTCTTGTTGGAAGGTAAAATCTGAGGCTGAGCACTCTGGAGAAGGTTTTCGTACAGGATATCCCTGTACTTGGCTGCATTCATTTTTCCCTCGATTGCAACCAGTCGTCCTGTCCCGGGACGGTCCCTGACTTCCATTGTGAGCTGTAAGGTCTTATAAAGACCGGTGTGTGGCTTTCCTAATCAAGTCCAATCAGTATAATCAAACACAGCTGTGGGGGAAACCGGAGCACCCTGAGGAAACGCACACCAACACGGGGAGAACATGCAAACTCCACACAGAAACGCCAACTGACCCAGCCGGGGAACTGTATTTTTCCCACAAAAACAGTGAACACAGTGTTCATCCCAAACAACACAAAGTTGCACATAACGTGGTCTACATATGCCATCAACAGAAGTATTTACAGAATAGTTACAGTAAAAAAACAAACAAAAAAAGTGTGGATTTCGGTCATACACTGTCCATCCCCAGGCAGAAATAACATTCCTCAATAGGATTGAGAAATGGAGAATATGAAATGAGCTCTGATTTCTAAACTGCAATTATGTGTGACCGGTGTTTACCTGTGTGATGAGTTAGTATGCAAAGTAGGACAACTGACTTTACAATAGTGAATGACAGTGTGTTCCCTGTGAAAACAAGAGATTTTCTGCATGAAATTTGCGCCAAATGCAGAGAATTGTGTGTCGTGTTTAAAAAAAAGTGTGTTTTAAACCTGCAATTTGAGTGTAAAGCAGGAATTGTGCTTGTAGTTTAGCAGATTTAGTTCAGGGGGTCGGTGCATCAGTTACATGTTGCAGTCATTGTGCCTGAAGTAAAAGTGATTGTGTGTAAACAACTAAGAAAAACTGTACTACAGACAGTACATAAGCCTACATAAGTGCATTGTAAAATTTTTCTGAATATTATTTTTATACAGAACACACAAATACACGCTACTAAATATATTTGACTGTTTTTTCCCCACAAAAACAGGGTACACAGTGTTCATCCCAACCAACACAAAGTTGCACATAACGTGGTCTACATATGCCATCAACAGAAGTATTTACAGAATAGTTACAGTAAAAAAACAAACAAAAAAAGTGTGGATTTCGGTCATACACTGTCCATCCCCAGGCAGAAATAACATTCCTCAATAGGATTGAGAAATGGAGAATATGAAATGAGCTCTGATTTCTAAACTGCAATTATGTGTGAGCGGTGTTTACCTATGTGATGAGTTAGTATGCAAAGTAGGACAACTGACTTTACAATAGTGAATGACAGTGTGTTCCCTGTGAAAACAAGAGATTTTCTGCATGAACTTTGTGCCAAATGCAGAGAATTGTGTGTCGTGTTTTGAAAAAAGTGTGTTTTAAACCTGCAATTTGAGTGTAAATCAGGAATTGTGCTTGTAGTTTAGCAGATTTAGTTCAGGAGGTCGGTGCATCAGTTACATGTTGCAGTCATTGTGTCTGAAGTACAAGTGATTGTGTGTAAACAATTGGGAAAACTGTAATGCCCCAGAATGGTATTTAAAACATTAGACATTTCATCCACATTACATAGAAAATTTTCCTGTCATCATTATGACAACATTAATCAAAAACAACTAATCATGCTAGAGATGTTGCGCTATGAATGTTTTTCTATCAAAGCTACAAGAAAGCTAATTCTTATATCACTTTTAGGGAACGTTGTGTAATTCTTGGTTGTGAGTAGATGTGCGTACCAGTTTGGTTTAATCAAATGTAATGTCCTCCTTAGTCGCATTTAGCCATTTATTAGCAGCAACCTTTTTAATACAAGTAAAAGCTTTTAAAACCCATGTTACTAATGTGTTTTGACTAAAACAACGAAATGCATTTTAGTCTAAAAATACCTCATGCATGAAGCACTCTATGAGGTGAATAATTAGACCTCTTTCACATTCATAATCCTTCAAAATAATGTTTATACAGAGTTTTCACATTGTGTAATCAGTCGGCCAAATCAGTCAATGCAACCGAACCGACTGAAACTTGTTTTTTGCTACATATTTTAGCGTTTTCTAATGAGGCGGGCTTGAAAGGAAAACATTTAGACTGCCAAATGTTTTACCTAATCAAGCAGAAGAATGCATGTTAAATTCAGAGTGTCAAATCCTTCTGTGAATGATTTAAAGAGCCCCTATTATGGGTTTTTGAAAATGACCTTCCATGTAGTGTGTAGCACAGCTCTTAGTGAAGTGAAATATCCAGCTAAAATCTGAAAGTGGACAGTTTTTAAAACTATTGATTCATCTATAAAAGAGTCGACTCATAGTGGTTTAAATGAATCGTCTTGATAACGAGTCTTCAACCGTTTCGGCGTGACGTCGTTACGAAACATAATGGTTGCGTGCGCAGACGCGGCAACATTCAAACCTGCGGCCCCGCCCACTAACACCGCAGCAAGACGCTCATGAAGACGCTGTGTTTACCTGGATATTATTGGAAGTGTGAGGGAAAGGAGTCGTTCAGAAATCTGCACGCTTACAATGGGCAATCTATCACTACACAGCTCATGCATTAGTTTCTGCCTCCATCTTGTAATGGACAGACAAGACACCAGGGGTGCAGGCAAAATAAGGACAAAATATTAGGTACACCGGCAGGCTGCTGAACGCTGGGCTTCGGGCTGATGAGCAGCACTGAAAAGGCTTGCGAATGGAGAGCGGGAGCCCGCAGAGATAGCTTGTCAGAGGACAGAGGATGCTACAACCTCCCGGCTGGGGATGTGATCGTTTAGAAAAGCAGAGTACAGGTAAGCCCTTAGAACATATAGCAGTTCACGGACGAGGTGCCACAGCAATGATTGCAAATAGAAATGATCTACATGTTTTGTTACTTGTAACCGTGTGTACTGTATCAGGTTAACTCTTTATATTCTCATATCGCGTCTAATGCCACGTTGTAAACGCGACGCGTGCTGCTTAGTTTACATATTTAAATGCTTTCGTGAGCTCGTTCCACTGCCGTTTGTCGTTGCTATGGCCACCGTTAGCTGATCCTGCACATGTGCAGTGGTCAAGGTTCAGAATAGTTCAGCTTTTGCTGCTGTGTGGATTAAAACTGAATGTGTGTCATGCATATGCTAGTGTTTAACTGCACTGCTTTCGGCGCTGAGGTGTCTGAATAACACTGTTGAGAACCGGGTACTGTTTACTGTGGTGTTAGTAAGTTTACTTTGAAGCGTGTTTCGGGTGTCCGCTGCGATCGGATCCTATACCAATGTTGGCAACCCGCGAGCTTGATAAACCACGCTGGCCATCTTACTGTCTCGCACTGAACGCTGTTGACCAATCGCAACAGGCTGTCATCGGTCCAATCAGCGCAGATTAGCTTCGCGCTAAGCAGGGGTTTGGAAACAAATTAATCGCTGAACGATTCATATGGGAGTCGCTGGGATAATTAGGTAAAAATAAATGCATATTATAAGACCATGAACGTGTTTTTTGACCTTGCATACATATCAGTATGTTGTTGGAGACCCATAATCGAAATATGACCCTTTTCAATGTGTAATAGGGGCTCTTTAACAGGTTACATGATTAGTTTTTTTGTGTTTTAGAATAAGAAACATAAATATCATACATAAAGCATTAATAAGCAGAACAATGTATTTAGTAGTAGATTACACAGCAATCAATGCTGTTGTTTACATCCAAGTATCTCCATACGGTTACCTACTCTGACTGTTTCAATTCAATTCATCTTTATTTCTCTAGCGCTTTTACAATGTAGATTGTGTCAAAGCAGCTTTACATAGAAGATTATAGTTTATATAGATTATATACACTATAAACAGCAGCTACGCTAATTATTCTCTTTATTCTCTATTTCCACCTGGGGGTACTCATCCTGAGGCCCTCAGACTATGCAGCACCACTGATTCGATCCAAGACCAGCGACGAGATGATCCCAAGGTTTTCATAATCCTGGACCAGGCCGTATCCTGAGCAGCTGCTGTGGTGGTCATGGGGGAGTGGAGAGCATGAGACTGATTCCTGTGACGCTCCAGGGACAGCCGAGTCTTCGCTGAGGTCCAACATTCTCCAGCCTCCGTTGCCTAGACTGCAGCTCTGCACAAGACGTTTGGCCATAGGAGAAATGGTCGTGCCAAACAGAGCCTGGTTTCTCTCTAGGTTTTTATTCTTCACTTTCGCCAATTGGTGAAGCTTTTTTCCTCGCCGCTGTCGCCACTGGCTTGCATGGTTCGGGATCTGTAGAGCTGCGCATCGATGGAATTGCTCCTCAGTGTTTGGACTCTCAGTAGTGATTATTAAACCACACTGAACTGAGCTAAACTGAACTTAAACACTGAAAACTGGACTGACACTATTTCAATTCACTATAATCTTCTATGTGCAGCTGCTTTGACCCAATCTACATTGTAAAAGTGCTATAGAAATACAGGTGAATAGAATTGAATTGAATATAGGTTGACAGTGCTAACCACTAAGCCAACTAGTTACAATAAATTATGCATAACTACATTCTAAAGCTAACTTGCATTCTAACCCTTACCATACATGCAGTTAATTAATAGTAGTCTGTAGTTAAATGAATAGTACCACTGAATCGAGAACACCTTAAAATATAGTCTAACCAAATTCTGTCATAGTTTATTCACCCTCATATCATTCAAAACACTTTTTTCGTCTTCAAATCTCTAGAGGCCATCACTTAAACTCACCACTTTTCAGCTGTCTGTCATCCAGCTCTTCAGTCCAGGGCTGCATTTCACTTTTAGTTCACACTTGAGAAGATCCCTAAGCTCTTCCCTCAGGGGAGTCGCTGCTGTCATCTGAAGTGTCATTCCAGTAAGTGGACTCTGCTTTAACCCTCGACTCAATTTTGACCGATGGTGTACACTTATGAAATCTTAATGTACTACAATGCAACGTAATTGGGTATTCACCACAGAATTTACAGTTTATACAGGTGCTGGTCATGTCATTAGAACATCTGCATAAAGTTGATTTATTTCAATAATTCCATTCAAAAAGTAAAACTTGTATAGTAGGTTTGGGCCGATAGACAATGCCAACGACCAACGCCGATGGCTGATAAACTTCACGATGCTGAGCTGGCACCTCAATCCATTGCCTGGCCCCACATTTATTTTGATATATAATTTATTATTTGCATGTCACCTTAATAACAGTAATGGTCTTTTCATGAGCTGTAGTAAATTTTACTTATAGCTGCCGTTTGCACGGCTGACAGTATGGTGAGGATTAAATGAAGGATTATACAGCACCTCTCGCGCTTAAAATGCGTAGATTCAGCGGCAAACACTGTTACCTGCAAACCCCATCCCACAGACTTTACAGTGAATGGCTTTAGTTATCTTCATAGTGGACTTGAAGCCACTGGAAGTCTTTTATCCACTCTTGGAAGAGTGTAAATGGTGCATTAACGTTCAGCACATGATCACTAATAAGATGTGCAATTATTAGTAACTTTAGGTGATTTCTAAAACAAAATCTGTCTGTGTTATTTTCATTCTCTCATCTTCTGCGCTTCATATTTCCGCGGTTGTAACTCCTGTCTTCTGAAGGCAGAAGGCATTGACTGAGTGATTGACAGCTGATATTAACCAATCCACTCGGGTTCAGTTCTAGAGCAGTGGCTAATAAGAAGAGCACAAAGGCGGGGCAGGCATTGCAGGCTTTTTTTTTACTTCAGTAAGTTCACATAACTGTCTTTAATCTGTTATCGAGCGCTAAGTTTGGCGTTTTTAGGTGCATACATTTTTTTATAAAAAAATTATAAAGGTGCATAAAAATTTTCTGCATAAATGTCTCCTAAATTCGCACACGCGGTGAGGATTTAGCAGCGAAAACAGGTCGCACGGCAACAATTTATGCACTAGCACACATGCTTCCAAATATATATTTTAGGTTGCATAAAATTTCGGGCGCATACGCTAAAACAGTTAAGCCCTAGCATCTTTACTTGTTATTATTTCCTCATAATAATAATAAAATAATGAAGTTATCATTAATCACAATACAAATTACAGTGAACTCCAAACAAACTCTCGTCTCGTCTCCTTCACCAGCTGTGAGAGAAAGCCATTATACCGACACAGATCACTCCGTCTATTTTTGCCCCACGGAAAAAAGTGATTGACAGGTGGTAATTTGTGTGTAATTTTATTTATTTATGGTTTGGTTATGGGTAAAGCTAAGACCATGTGGGTCGATGGACTACAATTAATTAATTCGTTATGAATGAATTGATATTTAACAACGACCACCCCCGCCTACGACGCCATCGTCCATCGCGATGTTTCACATTAGACATCGTACGATGCCAGATTGGTCAACATTGCCCAACCCTATTGTATAGTGATTACATTCATTACACACAGACCGATATATTTTAAGTGTTAAATTTTGACGATTTTGATGACAACTAATGAAAACCCCAAATTCAGTATCTCAAAAAATTTGAATATTCTGAAAATGTTGAGTATTGAAGATACTTGATGCCACACTCCAATCAGCTTTATAAATGATCTCTCAGTCTAGTTCTGCAGGCTGCACAATCATGGGGAAGAAGGCTGATTTAACAGTTGTACAAAAGACGACCATTGACGCCTTGCACAAGAATGGCAAGACACAAAAGGTCATTGCAAAAGAGGCTGGGTGTTCACAGAGCTTTGTGTCCAAGCACATTTATAGAGAGGCGTAGGGAAGGAAAATATGTGGTAGAAAAATGCACAAGCAATAGGGATAACCTCACCTTGAAAAGAACTAAAATAAAACCCATTCAAAAATGTGGGGGAGATTCACAAAGAGTGGACTGCAGCTGGAGTCAGTGCTTTAAGAACCACTACGCACAGATGTATGCAAGCCATGGGTTTCAGCTGTCGCATTCCTTGTGTCAAGCCACTCGTGAACAACAGACAGCATCAGAAAAATCTCGCTTGGCTTAAAGACGAGCATAAAAACAACCAAGAATAAAAATGATTAAAAATATCTTAAAATGTGTTAAACAGATTTTAAATGAATAAACAAATAAAAAGAAAGACACAACAGTGCAATCTGTCAGACGTAGCACAGTGCTCGCATGACATTTTGATGTATTCATTATTTGTAAAAAATGGTACACTTTATTTTAAGGTACAATTCTTGGTTTTAATAAAATATTAACTATGACTTTTGCTGGATTGAACAAGTTAAGAGATAAAATCCAGCGGTATGACGCCGCAGACGGCTTCTATTTCTTTTTGGGCTTACCAGCTTACTGTTTATCTCCGTGTTGATCACTTTTCCACTGTTACTAGTTTGTTCAGTGGCTCGCCTCGTATGTCGGAGGACCTGAGATGCAGGGAGATGTTGGGGTTTGAGTCCAGGGAAGAACGGTTCCAAAAAGCAGGTAAAACAAAAACAAATGGCAAAAAATTCAATAAAAAGTAAATAGTGTGAGGACATGGTAAGATCTGAAAATGTGATAAAAATCAGGCAGCTTTTAGCTTTTTTCTGGATTGTTTTTGAAAACACTGTTGGTTGGGTTTAGGGAAGGGGGTTGTTGGGGGTATTGGTCGGTTGACTGGTCCATCAGTCAGTCAGTCAGTCAGTTGACAGCGGCCTCTGGTGGATTTACATGAGAACAGCAGGCACGAATGGCACTCGCGAGAGAAATTTGAGATCTCAAAAGGAGTACACAGAGGTGGATTCGCAAAAACTGCAAAAAAAAAACCCCAAAAAAAAACACGTAGCTCCTGAGACTTAATTCGCGATCTCCAGAAATGTATACAGGGGTACATATCCATAATGAGCCTGGGTTGCATAATACTCAGATGAAGTACATATATTTAAAATGTGTACTAATGAATCACTATAACATTTATCATCAACTGTTTGTATTTATTTAATTTATCCATTTTTTTAAAATATGTAGTCAGATTTCTAAGAATCTAAACTGTTAAATTAGAATACTATTAGATTTAATCAGTAAAAAGACATGAATGTGGTATAAATATATCCAGCTGTAGAAGAAGTTCTACGAGATTCTATGAGATTGATTTACTTAATATTCAAGGGCAAAGCATTTAAACCCATCTTCTTCTGATTTGTTTCATTTATGTTTAGCTAACAAATATCAATCACATAAAGTAAAATGATGTTAAAAATTATGTAATCCAAATGGTGTAAGTACAGTGTAAGTACAGTAGTAAAGTGACTGGATATCACACTATTAAATTTTTCGCATGCAAAAGTGTCAAGTGACACAATACTGTATATCTCAATCAATTTTAAACATTATCTTAATTTTATATTGAAGCATAACAGTGTATATTCAGGCTCTTGATTGAACTAAATTGGAATGATAATGTAATTTGTTAAGCAAATGAATGCAAACATGTTGAAAAACATTGTGCTGAAACAATAGCATGTTGCTTGTATGATAGAAATAGTATTTTGTCTGCATTTATGAACCATGGCTTGTACACAATATTGCAGGCATGTTAAGCTGGATTTTTGGACATACCTTGACACCTCTCAGGACACACACACACACACACAAAGACATTTTACATGATCCTTTCTCTCGGGTTTGGCTGTGATCTGATCCAGCCTCAGCAAAACTGTCAGTCACTGCTTTCACCTTGAGGAAACCTCGCTCTGACACACACTATCTATCATTCGCACTTCCACACACTCCGAGAAACACATTCTCACACTCTGTTTTTCTCATTTCGCTCTGTCTGAGTATGTGTCGAACGAGCAGATTGAATTGAAGCTTGTAATTATGGCTCAGCGGTGAAATAACTCATGCAATAATCCAATGCAACTCCTATTTCAAGTTTGGAATTGACAGCGACAGACGCAGATAAATTTGTTTAACTACCAAAAACTCCTTGCATTTTGTCCACTGGGATATTTGTTTCTGAAGGAAATGTCAGTAGTGCCTGTCTGTGCAAAAACTGTTGCCAGAGTGGTGGCTAGGTGGTTGCTCATCATTTTGTTTTACTGGTATCAAGACCTGTGGTCAAAATGGGAAAATGGTACTGTTCATCAAAGGAAAAAATATGGTTTTGTTTTCAGAAATAATGAAAATTAAGTTATTGCTACAGTAAAGTAATCTTGCAGTGGGGTAAGTAAAATAATCTTGTTTATCAGTTTGAAATAAGTTTAATTTTCTTACCCCACCAAGGCCAACAGGTTGAAAATCACTGGTCTAGCACACTAAAGTTAAGCCGATCATAAAGGTAGCTCAGGCACACATAGTTTAATGCACTGAAGTTAAGCCAGTTGACAAGGAAGCCCAGGCACATGTAGTCTGGTGCACTAAAGTTGATCTGGTCAGCAAGGTGGCTAACTTTAGTGCAC
>CAIGQZ010000348.1:2373230-2385327 GCA_903798205.1 Danio tinwini | reverse complement strand
GATTTAGGTCGTGACGTCAGGTGACCAAAATTCAATGTTTAGCCAGCGTCTAAGGTCAACGTTATTTTGACGTTCAATAATGACATCAAATTACGTTGATATTTGGTTGATTTGGATGGATCCCAGTGTTGGGTTGTGGCTGGGAGGGCATCCGCTGTGTAAAACATATGCTGGATAAGTTGGCGGTTCATTCCGCTGTGGCGACCCCTGATTAATAAAGAGACTAAGCCGAAAAAAAAATGATGGAATGAATAGATAGTGAACAAAATCCAACGTCTGATAGAAGTCATAGTGGTAACGTTCTCACAACGTTAAGGTGTCACATGATTAAACATTGATATTTGGTTGATTTTAAGTTGGACGTTGGACATTGACGTTGGGGTACAACGTCAATATGACGTCATGTTGACGTCCTGTGCCTGCAGGGTTACTTATGAGGGGTCACCACAGCGGAATGAACCGCCAACTATTTCAGCTTATGTTTTATGCAGCGGATGCCCTCCCAGCTGCAAACCAGTACTGGGAAACACCCATACACTCTTACATTCACGCACACTCATAAACTACGACCAGTTTAGTTCATCCAAGAGCTGGGATCGAACCGGCGACCTTCCACATCGGAATCGGTTGCTATAACAAGAAGGCTAAAGACCGTGCATACCTGTCCTGAGATTCTCTCGTATTTTACAGTTCTATCCCGCAATCATCTCGTAAAGGTATTTTCCTATATTTCTCCCATATTTTCAATCTTTCTCTGAAGGGTGGCAATAAACATTAAAGAGCTGAGCCTCCCTCTAACAACCCATACCGCCAAACCACCAGGGGCCGCCCCTTGCTCTTAAATGTGAGTCTGTTCTGTGCTTTTGCTTTGTTTAAGCTTGAAAACACTTTGAAATAAATATAAAAATGGCGGGATTCCCTTTCCTTTTATTACAGGTGCCGTCTCCACTTCATATGCAATCCTCAAAATCTCATATAGCGGTGACGCTGTGACGCGGTGACGCAGCTGACGCGCTCCATAGTGATAAATAGAGGCTGTTTCCCAAACAGATTCTGTACATGCGATTTGAAACGGAGTGAAAGTCTGGGTTTTGGGTGCCTGTTTAAACAGACATATACACATAATTAATAATAATAATAATAATATCTAAAGATGTCGATCATGGTGGGGTTTTTTTTCAAACACAACTAATTTCGTCCTAAATGAGCATAAAAATTTAGGAAAGCAATCAAATGCCCGAGACCTGTTATTTAATGTAATCAAACGAAAAAATCTAAATAAATAAGAGATTCATGCGTTGCTCTTTAATCAGAATGTGAGTTATACAGTGAAGAAACGGCTGAGGAGATTTGATAGCTTGATTTTATTTCATTATAATAGCTATTCATTTGAATAAGCTGAACTGTTTGCTAATGTATTTGCTGCTAATGTAAACTATTTATTTTTTCTTTTGTAAATAATAATAATAATAAAACATATTACTGACCATTAACTGTTTATTTACAATGAAACAGCTCCAAATCAACATATTTAGTAATTTTTATTTATTTTTTAAGAGGGGTGAGGGTGGGGGTCCGTTATTATGGTGGGCATATCACTTATTTTCACATCCCAATGTTGACAGGTATCATGTCCATAGACCATGGCCTCTAGTGTCTGTCGCTAGAGCACCTTTAGAGGTCAGAGGAGTGAGGTTTACCTGCACAGCACTTCACTAGCTGTCCGCTGCTACACTCTGTTATTTTTTTAAAGTCTACTTTTACAATTTGACACACGTAAACACTGCAGAAATGTTCTACCCAACAGGCCCATGTCATATACAGTACAGATACTTAATAAATAACCAACTATAAATGAAAAACATTAATGTATGCTATGTTTTTTGTTTTTACAAGCTTTGGAGACATAATGTAAATTCCGCTTTTAAATAATAGATCATCTACAGCTTTCATCATGAGCCACGGCTGTGTTCAAAATGACACCAATGTTTTCAAAGTACACTGCGAAGGGAGCACAATTGTAAACATGAAGATTGCTAAAACTGAACTGTAAAAATTGAAAGCAAATAAGCACCTAAGAGTGAAGACTTTAATGTCTTTTTTAAAAAATAATTCCAAGTTTCAATGTTAGAATGTTCTTAATGAACAGGGCATAGGGGGGATAACTGGGAATAGAACACAGCCAGGAACTATGTTTCTAACTACAGCTCCAGAGGTGTAGTTGCAAGCATACAAGTTTACAACGCAGTTTGCGAATGTTCGTTGAAACAACGGATTTGGGAAACGGCAAATCAACAAACTATGTTTGTAACGGCGCAACTTGCAACCTTAGTTGACTAATGATGGTTTTCAGAAATGCACCCCTGTTCAATACTTATTTTCCCCACTGGTAAATTCTGGTAAACTGTCTGACAGTTTGAGCAGAAAGCTGATAATTAAAGCAGCCCTCGCTCGCCCTCCTTCTCTCCATCTGTCTCACAGATTTCCAGCATCCACTGACGCTTCTTGATGATTCCATAAAGTGCTCTGTTTTTGCAGTAACAGCTACTGAGCATGTAAGTGCACTGGCAGGTGATGAATAACCCAGGACGGTTAACAATGGGTGAGAATGTAATTAAGAGCAGAATCCTGCTGCGCTAAACCCGTCTGATTTCCTCCTGATTTCCACAGCCCAAATTACTTATGAGAATACATCTGTTCACTTCAGCCTCCGCAAGTCCCTGTTCTGGCTAATGCTATGATCAGACTACACATTCATTTTGTCTGTCACCATAGTCTCACTGTGGCTCAGTGATTAGCACTGTCACCTCACAGCAAGAAGGTCGCTGGTTCGAGTCCCGGCTGGGCCAGTTGGCATTTCTGTGTGGAGTTTGCATGTTTTTCCAGTATTGGCATGGGTGCTGCTCCGTATTCCCCCATAGTCCAAAGCCACATAGGTGAATTGGATGAACTAAATAGGCCGTAGCGAGTGTGTGTGTGTGTGAATGAATGTGAGAGTGTATGTGTTTCCCAGTACTGGGTTGCAACTGGAGGGGCATCCACTGCATTAAACATATGCCGGAATAGTTGGCGGTTCATTCCGCTGTGGCAACCCTGGATAAAATAAGGGACTAAGCCAAATGAAAATGAATGAATGAATAACTACCCTGCACGGGTAAAACACAATAGTAATTGCACAAGGGTGATTAAGTGGAATGGAAACACCAAACATGTAGGAGATACAATGACAAAGTGGTGCAGGATTGAAAACAAAAGCAGAATAACAGGTGGCAAAAGGCGAGGGTCAAGACAATAGACAGGGGAGCCTAAATAAAGGAAAGCCATGTGCTCATACAAAACATCAGGAGCATGTCAACAAAACAAGAAAAAACAAGACAGCAAGGCCAGAACCCTGACACTCTATTTTAAAGAGCCCTATTACACATTAAAAAGGGTTATATTTTGGTTTTAAGGGTTTCCAACAACAGGCTGATCTGCATGCAAGGTCAAAAAACACTTTTATGGTCTTATAATATGCATTTATTTTTACCTAATTATCCCAGCGACTCCCATATGAATCGTTCAGTGATTCATCTGTTCCTAAACCCCTCCTTAGCATGAAGCTAATCTGCACTGATTGCACCGATGACAGCCTGTTGCGATTGGTCGACAGCATTTAGCGCGAGACAGAGTGTAAAGCTGATTGCAGCAGCCGCTCAAATCACTGTTCATAGTAGTTACTAACACCATAGTACACAGTACCCGGTTCTTAACAGTGCTATCAGGGCCGGCGCATCCATAGAGGCAGAATAGTGAGGGTGGCGTCTGCGTACCCCCTGGTCCTCACTTTCATCCGCAACACCCACCCCCTCCCTCCCGGTCCTCACTTTCATCCGCGAACCGGTCACTTTCTTTTTCACTTTCGGGTTGAGGGTGGCGTGAACGCTGTTTGCATAGAGCGTTAGTTCAGCTTGCTCCACCCCTTAGTGTTATTCAGACACCTCACTCCGTTTTGAACCTTGACTGCTGCACATGTGTAAGAACAGCTGACGGTGGCCATAGCAACAACAAACGGCAGTGGAACGAGCTCACAAATGCATTTAAATCTGTAAACAAAGCATCACACGTCGCATTTTCAATGCAGAGTTCATCACAGCTCCAATACACATCTCTGCCATTTGCTTACAGTAACCATGTAGCCTTTCACCATACACATTTAGGCCCCGTTTACACTAATGCGTTTTCGTTTTAAAACGCATAAGTTTTGCTACGGTTACGCCATCCGCCCACACTACGCCAGAGTTTTCAAGCCCCAGAAACGGAGCGTTTTGAAAATGCTGGAGAGGCCGTTTTTATTCTAAAACGCTGCTGCTCTGTCTCAGGCCCCGTTTACACTAATGCGTTTTCGTTTTGAAATGGCGTTATAGATCAAAAATGATCCGCGTCCACACTAGCGTTTCATCTAGCATTTCTAAACATATCTCCGTCCACACTACTCCACCAAAAACGTATATCACGTGACCATTTGCGCACTCTGGGCATGCGCGTCCAAGTATAAACAGTAAGCATGTGTCTCGCTCGACATTTGGCTATTGTTAGTCAACAAACGCTGGTTGAACGATGAATGCGAGCGATTAGGGAGTGCTTGAACAATAGCTTGCCTCTTGCGAATATATGCAGCTGCTGTAGTAAAAAAATGCAGAGTTTAACTGCACAATGGCGACTAAAATGAATAATAGTGCAAACAACGCTCCCATTTCTGTGTCCATGTTGTTGTTTACAGTGAAGGCTGGTCTGCCGTCTTCTGGTAGCGTTATAGTCATGTGATAGGGGCTTGACAAATAAGGGAAGGATACGCAATGATCCAAAAGTCCCAATCAGGTAGCAAATGTCTGCAGCCACGCCTCCGTTTTCAGATGTCTCTGTTTTCCCCCATCTACACTGAGATGGAGCAGCAGCGTTTTAGAATGAAAACAACCTCTCCAGCGTTTTCAAAACGCTCCGTTTTTGGGGCTCGAAAACTCCGGTGTAGTGTGGACGGATGGCGTAACCGTAGCAAAACTTATGCGTTTTAAAACGAAAATGCATTAGTGTAAACGGGGCCTCAGACTGCTTTAGCATTTAACATTTAACATTTAGTCCTTATTTAGGTTTAAAACAGCAGGAAATAGAGCCCATAGTCAGTGCAGACCTCTCATGATTAAATGTGTTTGTAATCTTCAGCAGCACGTGTAGACTCTTGTTAGAAAGTAATTCCATCATTCTGAGTTCATAATAGTCCAAAAGGTGATGATAATAGTTAAACATGGCAGTTTGTTCATGTTTGCTGTAATAATAGCGTGCTCCTTTTTTCCGGCTTCTCCTTTAGTGTTTTGGCGCATCACTCTCGTGTTTGTCAGTTTCTGACAGGATCAGGTTTCAAAAGCACATCAATAATCAAGCGCACGTTATTATCATTAGCTCAAGAAGTTTGTTATTTCAAATAAAGAAACATGACGAGCGCAAGCAAGAAAACCGCCCGCGCTTCAGACTGGCTTGTAAAAAACTACAGGACACAGGGTAAAATCTGCTCTTTTTTGGTTTTGTTGCTGTTCATCAAGACAACGACAATGTTCATTTGAGCCCAGATCGAACAAGGCTCGTTATTATATGTGATTATATGTATATATAGTCTCTCGGCTGTGTATGAAAACATGGCGGCTCCTTTGTTTTCATTCTGGCTTGTTGCGTGAGCTCGTGACGTATCTCTGTAAACCAATAGCGTTCAGCTGCGCGTCTAGCTCCGCCTTTTGGTACCCTTTCTCGTGTTTGGTACCCTTTCGAAAGGGTGCTGAAAAAGTGGCACGGTATGGTTCGGTTCTGTATGCCTTTTGACAGTGGAAACGGCCATAAAAGCGTACCGACCCGTACAGACCCATACCATACCAGTCAGTGGAAACGAGCCATTACTTACACTTGTGAAATGGAGGAGGAAACTGATCCTTGATGCACTGATCCATGTACTGACAAAGCCCCTTATATCAATAGTCTTTTCTGATCCTTCCATTAACAAACGGCCGACGAATGCTCTGTTGTAAGCGTGTAGATTCCAGAAGCAATCGAACTGCTCAAGGGCTATAATGCTGAGGTATTTTTGCAAAAATAAACCTCAACCACTGACTCTTTACAGTTTCATCTTTGGGTAGGGAAAATAACGCTTAACTTTTAATCACACTTCCAATAATATCCAGCTGAGCACAGCGTCTTCATGATTTGGATCAACTGGGATCTGTTTATCTTCCTCTTCTTTGCTACTGTGTTAGTGGGCGGGACCGCAGGTTTAAATGTTCCCGGGTTTGTGAGCGCAACAAATGGGCGGGGCTTATGTTTCGTATCCACGTCACGCCCAAACGGCTAAAGACTCAATATCAAAATGATTCATTCACACCACTATGAGTCGACTCTTTTATAGATGAATCAATAGTTTTAAAAACTGTCCACTTTCAGATTTAAGCTGGATATTTCCCTTCACTTAGAGCTGTGTTACAAACTACATAGACGGTCATTCCCAAAAACCCATAATAGGGGCTCTTTAACGATCTAAGCGCAATTAAACATTCTTTAGCCTACATATTTAATTCGTAATTTGGCTGGGTCAGTTGGCATTTTGTTATGGAGTTTGCATGTTCTTCCAGTGTTGGCGTGGGTTTCCTCCGGGCGCTCCAGTTTCCCCCACAGTCCAAGCACATGCGCTATAGACCATTTTGAGGGATGTAAACAAAAACAATGGTCCCAACGTATTTCCTGTTTTACATGTTTAATTTCTATAGCTTCCGAGAATCTAAAAAGAGCCACATATTGATAAATAATGTCATGATAGCTGTTTTAACATAAAGTTATGATTGAATTGCCTCTTGTGACAGTTATGAAATGATTTGATAACAAGCAGGAATTGTTCATGGGCCAATGACATGACCACATTAAAATGGTCTATAGGGGAATTGCAGCTAAATTGGCCGTAGTGTATGTGTGTGAATACGAGTGTATGGGTGTTTCCCAGTCCTGGATTGCAGCTAGAAGGTCATGCACTGTGTAAAACATATTCTGGAATAGTTGGCGGTTCATTCCGCTGTGTCGACACAAAGGAAAATGAATGAATGATTATATAAGATGATGACACAAAGCCTATAAAAAGGCAAACCACAATATCACTATTACATTTGCCATTTAAAAAGGTCACAAAAGAATAAGTCTATTTTAAAGAGAGTTAGTTATGGCATCTAAAACTTTCACCATGGTTTTACTGCATTTTTTAATAACCCATGCATTTGAAAGCACATTCCAGGCTTAGATACACATGATGCAACCGAGTAGCAAAACATTCATATTGTTATTATACCTTAAAACTTTTTGAGATAGCTATTTATTTATTGATATATATTTTTTTGTTCTTTTATCCACAGGTTTCACAGATCTCCACTTCTGTGTGATGCAAGAAAGCAAGATGAGACGACCTGGGAACTAAAAAAAGAAAATTGTTGTTGGGAAGGAGCACAATCTTACGGCCAGACAATTCCAATTTTCTTTCCTCCCGGGAGATTATAAGCCTACAAGAGATACTACAACATGGAGCGCTCTCATCTGCACAACAGCTCCTGGTTATTAGAGGATCCGACCTGTCCAACATCGCTCAGCAGCACCACGTTTCTCATCGTAGCGTACAGCACAATGCTGGCAGTGGGTCTAGTAGGCAACACATGTCTAGTCGTCGTCATTACCAGACAGAAAGAAATGCGTAACGTGACCAACATCTTCATCGTCAACCTCTCATGCTCCGACATCCTCGTTTGCTTAGTGTGCTTGCCAGTCACTATAATCTACACTCTCATGGACCGCTGGATTTTGGGTGAAGCTTTATGCAAAGTGACGCCGTTCGTTCAATGCATGTCTGTCACAGTCTCCATTTTCTCAATGGTTCTCATTGCATTGGAAAGACACCAGCTTATTATTCATCCCACCGGATGGAAACCTGTCGTGAGACACTCATACCTGGCCGTAGCAGTAATCTGGATCATCGCCTGCTTTATCTCGCTGCCGTTTCTATCATTCAACATCCTCACTAACTCGCCTTTTCACAACTTGAGCCTCCCTTTTAACCCCTTCAGCGATCACTTCATCTGCATCGAGCAATGGCCGTCTGAGGGGAATCGGTTGACTTATACTACAACTCTACTGCTGTGTCAATACTGCTTACCATTGGCGCTAATATTGGTGTGTTATTTCCGCATTTTTCTACGCCTCAGCCGACGTAAGGATATGGTTGAAAGGGCTCGAGGAGGACGACAAAAGAAAGCCAAAGGCTCAAAGCGAGTGAACGCCATGCTGGCCTCCATTGTAGCCGCTTTCGCTTTGTGCTGGCTCCCGCTCAACGTTTTCAACACCATTTTCGACTGGAATCACGAGGCAATTCCCGTTTGCCAGCACGACGCTATTTTCTCAGCTTGTCACCTCACTGCTATGGCCTCGACATGCGTCAATCCAGTCATCTACGGATTCCTGAACAACAACTTCCAGAAGGAGCTGAAGTCGCTGCTTTCTAGATGCCGCTGTTGGGGACCGGCAGAGAGTTATGAGAGTTTCCCTTTGTCTACAGTCAGTACGGGCATCACTAAAGGCTCCATTTTGAGCAACGGCTCGGCTAGCACCTACCAGCCACACAAGAAAAACAGTTTGGAACAGAAAGAGAGCATTTAAAGTACTTTTTTTTGTACCCAATCTGTGACAGATTTTTGGGAGGTTTAAATTACTAGACATTTCAAGCTTTACTAGATGTCCACTTGTCTTCTTTAAACTCAGAATGCTACAAAAAATGTGGTTCCTACTTGAGTTTTCGTCTTGTTTCTTGTCCAAATATCTAAAAAAATCCCCAAAAGGTTTCTTTTTTCGTAATGTCACGCAGTATACGGAACATTAAATGAGAAAACAGTGGGCGTGGCTTGTTTTTTTCTACTGTGAGCTGATTGGATGTTGGAAAGTAGGCGTTTCATTTTGAAAAATTGGAAAAAGGGTTTGGGGTGAGTTATGGTTTTTGCTGGATCAGATACGGTTGGCTGGAAGTTCACGAGAATTACTTATATTCTTTATTTAATTTCCTGTTTATTGTATTTTATTAACGTCTACCCCCACCCCCAACCCTAAACCCAACCATCACAGTAACGTAGAAACAGTATTTGTACCAAGTATTATTTATGCTATCTATTAAACTACCCAATAAATTGTATTTTTTTAAGCCCTACCCCCACCTCAATCCTAAACCCAACCATCACAGTAACGTAAAAATATTAATTAATGTTATACAGTGTCATAAAAAATGCTGCTATATTGATGTGCATATCGCACTTCGCGCATCCAATCCAGACTTTCCCGAGAGTTATTACAATCTAACAGGCACCTCCTCCTCACTACTTCTGTTTGTTACTGTCAAAATGGACAGTTAGAGGTGGCGTGGTTAAGTATGTTAGCCACGCTCAATGCCTCAGACAGACGTAAACTGAGAATTTAAAGTCCGCATGATCCAGAAACTGCAACCATTTTTCTGTTTGTATTGTGATGCAGTTCCCAGAGAAACGGAATATTAAATTAATATATATATTTTTTCTAATGTGAGCTGATTGGATGTAGGAAAGTAGGTAGTTCATTCAGAAAGATGGGGAAAAGGGTTTCGGGAGAGTTATTACAACCTTACAGACTCCTCCTCCTCACTATTTCTGTTTGTTATTGTCAAAACTGACAGTTAGAAAGGCGTGGTTAAGTATGTTAGCCACGCCCACTACCTCCGACTGATTTAATCTGAGAATTTAACTAAAAACAATCAGAAAGTGCATTTCCAGATTTCAGTTTTAGATTACAAGGGCAAACAGTTGTTTTTTATCCTAATAACATGCATGAATGAATTGTTTATGATGAACCCAGTAATGTGAGCTAACAAAATCAATACGATTAGTTTTGATTTCATCCATACTTTAAATCAAGACCGAATATTGTTTTGTTTTCAGAAATAATGAGTCAAAATTAAGTGAGTTCCTCTTTAAAAGAAGATGAATTGTGTGCTAGTGGGGTAGGTAAAATAAAACGATTTCAAACTGAAAAGAAGATTATCTTACTAAGCCCAGGCAGGTTATTTACCCTGTTTTAAGGACAAACTTAATTCATTTTGACTGAAAAAAAAACTTTTTTTTTACTTGATGCTTCTTGATTTTAGAAATCTGGACTAGAAAGAAGACAAAAACTCTAAGTAGGAAATGCATTTTTGCTGTGAAAATGGACTGAAGCTGATTAAGGAAAGATTTATTCTGTCTGGGCTCTCCTGAGGACGACTTAGTAAATTGCGTTGATGTTTTATCCACCGCTGGAATGACTACGGCCAATTAAATGTTGCCGGACTTGTGGTCATTATATGGTGAGTCCTTAATGGCACAGAAAGCCATTTTGCCAATTTAGAGCAAGGTTTCTCGATGGTATAAGGTTGAGAGATGGTATAATGAAATGCTGAAGGACTTTTTTCATTGTCTTTGTCCAGTGTGTGACTTAGTAACAGCAAAGAAATGGACATTTTGGAAAAACTGATAAAAAAGAAAATGTATTCTGTCATAATCTACTCACCTTTATGCTGTTCCAGTACTGTTTAACTCTTTGTTTTCTGTATGACATAAAAAAACAGGTTAGGTTATTATTGCAGAATGGGTTTTTCTATTCCAATTCACTACTTTTCCATTGGTTTTCAATGTAAATGCATTTGACAGTGACCGTTTCATTGCAAAAAATGCATTTCTTACTTAGACATTGTCTTGTTTATAGTAGACATATCTAAAAATTCTTAAAACAAGAAGCATTTTCTAGATAAGTACAAAATATTGTCATGTTTTCAGAAATAATATGTCAAAATGAAGTTAGTTTTTCCATAAAACAAGCAAAATAATCTGCTAATAGGGTAAGTAATTATGTCATACGGAATAACTAGATTACTTTGCTTACCCCATTTGCAGATTATTTAGCTTGTTTTACGGAAAAACTCACTTTATTTTGACTCATTGTTTCTTAAAACAAGACAATATGTTTTACTTGTTTATAAAATGCTTCTTGATTTAAATTTTTTTGGATATTTGGATTAGAAACAAGACTAAAAGATTTAGCAAAAAAGCAGTGTGGCTTTGAAACACATTAAATATAGCACATGACTCATGGGAAGATTCAGATACCTTTATAGTCCCTTATTGTCCATTTTGAACAACCCAGGCTCATTCTGATTACGTACCTCTACGGTATATAGATTTCTGGAGAGCGCTAAATACGTCTTAGGAGCTACGTTTTTTGCAGTTTTTGTTTTCGCAAATCCACAAGAGGCTGCAGTGTACGCTTTTTCAGATCTCAAATTTCTCTTGCGGATGCCATTCACGCCTGAGTGACCGCTTGACTGACCCATCCTCCTTCTTCGCTAAACCCAACCGATAGTGTTTTCAAAAGCACCAATACGCATCGGAGCACCAAAACTGGTAACAGCAGAAAAGCCGTCCATACAGAGGTAAGTGGTCAGCTGGTAAGTGCAAAAAGGAACCGCATCATACTATGGAGCCAGATCAGTCTCAAAAATAATACATTTACAAAATATAATTCATACATCTACAACACAATTCACATTTACAAAATCTGATTTTGATTACAAAAACCCAATTTGTAAATTTAAAAGATGATTTAAAAGTACACAAATCCAATTTGTAAACTTAAAAGACGATTCAAAAACACACAAATCCAATTCGTAATTTTTTAAGAGATGATTCAAAAATACACAAATCCAATTCGTAAATTCAAAAGACGATTTAAAAACAAACAATTTGCAAATTTAAAAGACAAATCAAAAATACACAAATCCAATTCGTAAATTTAAATGATTCAAAAATAAACAATTCGTAAATTCAAAAGACAATTAACAATTAAACAATTCGTAAATTCGAAAGACGATTAAAAAATACACAAATCCAATTCATAATTTTTTAAGAGATGATTTAAAAATACACAAATCCAATTTGTAAATGTAAAAGACGATTCAAAAATGCACAAATCCAATACGTAAATTTAAAAG
>CAIGQZ010000348.1:2334546-2353663 GCA_903798205.1 Danio tinwini | reverse complement strand
ATGACAGAGTTATGACAAGTTTTATAGTCTTGGTCATATCAAGTTGTCACGACAAGACAAAAACAGGTTGTTATTGTCATAAACAATGTCAGCTTTGCATCTTTAAAATGTCATAACTGTCCGAATGACACTTGTTATAAGCATGCATAAAATCTCATTCCCATTCATGACACGTGTCGCGATCACCAGCGATCTAGCATTTGCAGATCGCTGGAGAACTACAAATCTGCCACTTTAATGAACTACAGATCCCATCATGCACTTCACTCACACACCTGGCCCAAATTACCTTTGATTGCAAACAGACAGCTGAAGCTGGGACTATAACAGGGACTATGTTCAGATGGACTATAAACACAGCACACGCACACATTGTTGCTGAGTCTTGTAAGCTGTGAGTGAGCAATTGTACTGTTTAAATGGTTTTGCCGCCTGCCTTGACCATTCCAGGCAGATCTGTTATACTGACCGTTCTCTGGATTACCTGCATGCTCCCGTCTGTCCCTGTGTTAACCTTGCCTGTACAACCATTCAGTTTAATAAACCGCACGTGGATCCTCATCTATGTTGCAACCTGACTCTTTACAACACGTCATATCAAGGACTCTTCACAAAAACACAATATATTTAGCAAAAACATACTAAATTAGCACCAGACCACTAAATGCACATTTAATAGGCTACACGTTGTTCATTACTTCATATTCTGTTTACTTTGTGTGGCTTTTCCGGCTTGTATGCTCAGTTTTGCAGTAACAGCAACTAAAAAACAAGCCAGCGGGGTATAAGTGATTTTATCCACATCGTTTCGGTATGAATAATGCAGCCTCATTTCGTCATCAAGCACCTTTGACCACAGTTTCTCCCCCGTGGATGTGGACAAATTATGAACAACAAGCTCAAACTCATTATGCATCAGCTGGAAGCGGATAAACATGAAAATCAGGCGTGACAGACGAGGGCGGCTATTAGCTTGGAAATGAGCTTCATTTCGATCAGTTTGCTCCATTCAGCCTTGACCCCCTATTGCCTTAAAAGGATAGTTCACCCAAAAATAAACATTCCCTGTTCATTTACTCACCCACAGGTCAACTTTTTGTCTTCAGTAGAACATTAAAGAAGATCTCGAGCTGAATGTGCTGTTCCTGGTGATTCTTATAATGGCAGTGAATGGTGACGGGTTCTTTAGATTCAAAACAAATACAAACGAGTCCAAATCAATAGTCATGGCTCCTAATGACACACTGAGGTCTTGTAAAGCCAATCGATCACTCTATGAAAGAAATTGGACATTATTTATAATAATAATTAGCATGAATTTACGTGAAACATATATTGGCGCATGTGCGAATGTAGTCCGATTGCAGTCCTGTTGCTTTTATGATGAATGACACTGAGGAGTGAGGTTTACCTGCACAGCACTTCACTAGCTGGCCTCCGTTACATCAGTAAGAATACTCAGGTAAGCTGTGGCGTTGACATGATGCTCAATTGGTACTAATGGACCCAAAGTGTGAAAATATCCCTGTAGCAGATTGTCTTGACCATATCTAAATGCATTGAGTTGCTGCCATGTAATTGGCTGATTATGGTTCGTTTCCACTGACTTGTACAGTACAATACGGGTCGGTACGGGTCACCTTTATCAGGCTTGTGTTTCCACTACCAAGCGTACCCTTTTGGTGGCCGCGGTGTACAACAGAGAGTTTAAGTCAACATTATTTACGCTCAAATAAATGTCTACAGTAAAGCTGAACTCTCAAAGAAGTTCCTTATATCAAATATAGACGTGATCGAGAGCTTGCTGCAAGCGAAAACCGCTCGCACTTTTAGACGGCATCGTAAAACAACAACAGGACACGGCAGATTTTGTTCTTCTTGGCTTTGTGGCTGTTCAGCAAGACAACGGCAAGGTTTGTTTGAGCTTGGGTCATCCATGGCTTGTTATTATATGCATATAGTATTTCCACGTAATGTCTCGGCTGTGTATTTAAAAAACATGGAGGTTCCTTTGTTTTCATTCTGGCTAGCTGCACAAGATCGTGACGTATCTGTGTAACCAATCAGCTTTCAGCTGCGCATGTAGCTCCACCTTTTGATACCCTTTCTTGTGTTTGGTACCCTTTCGAAAGGGTGCCGAAAAAGTGGTACGGTACGGTTTGGTACACTTTTTGACAGTGGAAACGGCCATAAAAGCATACCGAACCGTACCGTAACCAGTAATCATATCAAGCAGAAAAGCAGAGCAGAGCCGCAATCTGCATAACATGAATTTCATTGCATTAACTGCATGAGAGTCTATGACAGAGTTGAAGTGAGCATGAGAATTGTCCTTTTTCTTCCCTATAGTGACATCTGATTGAAATAATTCTCAAATGAGAAAAAAACGTAGGGCGGTGCATGATTTCGTCCTTTGACCATGAGACAATATTACGACCATATATCCTCATGAAATGCATTCTTCATACACTGATGAGTTTGGCACATCATAATTTTGCCAGGTATGATGCGATCCTGGATTAACATCTATGTTGATCCTGGAACATCATTTTTGTTTAAAAATGTAATCCATACCTATTCCCTACCCCTAAATCCAACCATAATTGTAAATTATTCCCAAAATCAGAAAGGAATAATAATTGGAGGACAATCATGTAGAAGTGCATAAACCTAACCCTAAGCATAAACTGTAAACGTATCCCTACATTCTGATTGGCTGATTGGAATGGTGTTCCAGGATCAACATAGATGTTAATCCAGGAACATGTCCTACTTGGTGAAATCAGGTTGGCGGATGAGGCACGATCCTCATTTAATTTTTAAGATTTCTTTAGGAACCTCTAGAGGAGAAATACCTGAGATGCAGGAGGCTTTCAGCAGTGCTTTCCAACTAACAACCTTGCAATAAGAAATCTATTTTTCCATGGACATCTGAGAGAGAAGCGGAGTGAGATGTTACTACACCTTCTGAAACTCCAGCACCATTTCCTTCTGTCTTTGATCAGATGCTGTGCTGCAGCAGTCAGAGATAACAGCTCCACTGCAGCATTTTCTCAATCAAAGCACATACATCGATGACAGCTCTCCTCCGCCTGTGATGCTTGAAAATCACTTCATCTTCTCCAGCAGTGGGAGAGTAAATGCATGCATGTCTCCTAGTACACCCATAAAGAAAATCTGATTTCTAAATAGCTGTGGCATAAGATAACTTGGAAAAAAATAATGTGATCTATAAGTAAGTAAATAATCTATAAGTAAATAATATTGATTAGATATTCTTCAAGATACTAGTGTTCAGCTTAAAGTCACATTTAAAGGTTTAACTAGTTTAATTGGGGTAAAGTTAGGGTAATTAGGCAAATCATTGTATAACAGTGTGTGTGTGTGTGGGGGGGGGGGGGGTTAATAATGTTGACCTTAAAATGATTTTAAAGTAATTAAAACTGTTTTTATTCTAGCCGAAATAAAACAAATAAGAGTTTTTCCAGAAGAAAAAATATTATAGAAAATACTGTGAAAAATTCCTGAATCTGTTCAACATAATTTGGCAAATATTTGAAAAAGAAATTCACAGGAGGACGAATAACATGACAATGAGTTCACTGTAATCAAATGGCCTCCACAGTCAACAGAGCTCAATCCAATAGAGCACCTTTGGGATGTGGTGGAAAGGGAGATTGGCATCATGGATGTGCAGCCGACAAATCTGCAGCAACTGCATGATGCTATCATGTCAATATGGAGCAAAATCTCTGAGGAATATTTCCAGAACCTTGTTGAATCTCTGACATGAAGGATTAAGGCAGTTCTGAAGGCAAAAGGGGGTCCAACCCGATACTAGTAAGGTGTACCTAATAAAGTGGCCGGTGAGTGTAGTTGTATGGTATATTCAATTAAATGTATTATATATCCTATATATTTATAGTGTGTCCGATCTAATATCCAGTTTTATATTGTGATTAGACTTGACCATGACATATAAAGCAGTTCTGTTAATAAGACATCTACTGATAAAATTATTGATAAGAAAGTAATGAATTAAATATGTTTGTGAGCTAATTCAGTGTTTGTGTTTCCTTTTCTCATCCCTCATCACACTCGCCCTCCCTCTGGGCTTGTATTGTATTTCCTATCATGTCTCCTCTCGGACTGTACGCATTTATAATTTACCATCTGATTTATTTCAAAGAGTTCCTAAAAAACAGATCAGAGCAGCACGGCACCTGATGCTTTATTCATGCGGCGCTCAGACGACCCGCTGGCACAGAGGCTCTGCTCAAACACGCTTTCCTTTCCCCCTCAAACCTGGAGAAATCTTGCACTGTGACTTTCATCAGCAGCCCTAAACTGGAAAGGCATGTTACAACCGGGGGTAAACACGAGTATTCGGTCCTTCCAGCAGGGACAGTTGTTTTATCATAATTTTTTGTGAGCTTTACAACCCATTAGCCTTTTCAGATCCGTGTCGAGAGCCACAGTTGCTTAGAAACAATTTACACAAGTCACGCATGAAGACAGGAGCTTAGCACTAAACACTGTTTGCACTTCCCTCTTTATGCAGTATAGTGCTTTTTTAACTCTAAACACACTGTTATTGCTTAGTGGAGGTATGTCACGAGGTAAAAATGGCTGTGATTTCAACAGTAAAAATGTAATATACATTTTAATATAGTATATGGTGAATAACCGTACATTATATTGAAGGATTCGGATTTCTACCTTACACTTGCTGAGCAAGTCGATAACAATATGGTGAACCAATCGTAAAACTGTGAACACACTGCTAGTGCAACTATTCATTCATTCATCAGATTTCCCTTCAGCTTAGTCCTCCTTCAACCTCTACCTCAAAGTTCCTGAGAGCCCAGGGTTGGCCAGCCCAGTCACCAGACATGAACATTATGCAACCCAGGCTCATTCTGAAAATGTAGTCCTGTGGACGTTTCTGGAGACCGCGAAATACGTCCCGGGAGGTATGTATGTTTGCAGTTTTTGTTTTCACGAATCCGCGAGAGGCCGGTGTGTGCGCTTTTTCATATCTCAAATATCTCTCGCGAGTGCCCTTCGCGCCTGCGCTGTTCTCGCGTAAACCTACCAGAGCCCGCTGTCGACTGTCCGTCTGTCTGTCTGTCTGTCTGACTGACTGAATGAATGACTGAATTGGTCAGCCAATCGACTGACTGACCCACCCTCCTCCTTCCCTAAACCCAACCAATTTTATCGATTGACCTGCTCACCCACTTACTTCCATAAATCCAACCAAAGGTTTACAAAAGCCATCCAGAAAAAGAAAAGCCCTCGTCTGATTTTTTACCACGTTTTGGATTTTACTACGTTCTCAGGCTGTTATTTACTTATTCATTTTACTTTTTGGATTCTGTTTTTGTCTTATCTGATTTCTGAAACCGCTCTTCCCCAGACTCTAACCCTGTCGTCGTCAACTCCTCTCTGCGTCTCAAGTCCGCCGACGTAACATGATGAGCTAACAGGACAAACTGGTTGCAGCGGGAAAGCCCTCCACACGTAGGTAAGCGGTCAGCTGGTAAGCGCGAAAAGGACCGGCGTCATACCGCCCCTTAGCATTCGTTTAAAAAAATGAAACGCAGCCATACGCACTTCCGGCTACATAATTCGCTGTCTCCAGAAACATCCACGGGACTACGTTTTCAGAATGAGCCTGTGTTGACATTACTGAGCATGTCTGGGGTAAGTTGATGCATTTACATGTAATTTGTGCATGTGTGTGTAAACGAAACATTCTGTAGTGCATCTAGTTATTGTCCATCATGCACACAACATCATAAACCCTGGTTTATACTTCTGCGTCAAGTGATCGGCGTGACCCACGGCGAAAGCCCTGCGCGTAGCCATGCATTTATACTTCTGCACGCCGTTTCTGTTTCTCTGCAATACACTTCCGAAACGCTAGCTGGCAGTAGGTGTTTATGTTTCTCTGTGTCGAGTTTCTTCGTTGGTGTTTTGTTTTTTCTGAACGCTTCCTTAATGTACGAGTGGCTCAAATTCGCTCATTTAGGCGGGAATCGGCAGACGTGCAACAACTTTAATCATAAGGTAAACACAAAACAACAGTTTCCATCCAGAGCTCCTTCACGGGACTCCACACTTGTAAACACTCGCTGCATCTCACCTCCGCCCACACTCGCCAGCGCTACCAAGCCGTACCAAGTATAAATCAGCCTTAAGACATTAATATTAGGTTACATTTAGGTTGTGACGTCAGATCAAAATTCAATGTCTAAAAATGCTACTGTAAAAATCTGTAAGCTAGTTAACAGTGAGTTTCCGTAATATACAGTATATGAGGAATAACCATAAATTGACTTTCCCAATATTACATGCATGCCACTTCACTTTTTATGCTATTTTGTCAACATTACTATGGTTCTTTTTGGCTTTTTCTCATGAGTGATGTACATTACAATTTTAGGTTGCATCTAATTTAAATAGATAGTGTTTATTTACTTTCATTTTATGTGTGTTACCAGTAGTATAAGTAGTTGTGTGGATGAAACAGAGCTCCTTAAATATTAGTGTGTTTATCTGCTTGTGTTAAAGTTGTTTATTATGGGCATTTGGTTCATCGTGACTTTCTCATCCCCACATGCTTATGGTTGTGTTTTTTTCAAATTTTTTCAATTCATCTTTATTTGTATAGCGCTTATACAATGTAGATTGTGTCAAAGCAGCTTCACATGGAAGTTTATAGTGAATTGAAACAGTGTCAGTTCAGTTTTCAGTGTTTAAGTTCAGTTCAGTTTAGCTCAGGTCAGTGTGGTTTAATAATCACTACTGAGAGTCCAAACACTGAGGAGCAATTCCATCGATGCGCAGCTCTACAGATCCCGAACCATGCAAGCCAGTGGCGACAGCGGCGAGGAAAAAACTTCACCAATTGGCGAAAGTGAAGAATTAAAAAAACCTCGAGAGAAACCAGGCTCAGTTGGGCACGACCATTTCTCCTATGGCCAAACGTCTTGTGCAGAGCTGCAGTCTAGGCGCAGTAGCTGGACCTCCGTGAAGACACGTCTGTCCTTGGAGTATCACAGGAATCAGTCTCATGCTCTCCGTCATGACCACCACAGAAGCAGCTCAGGATACGGCCTGGTCCGGAAACCCTGGTAGCGTCTCGTCGATGGTCTTGGATCGCATCAGTGGCACTGCATAGTCTGAGGGTCTCGAGATGAGTACCCCCAGGTGGAAATACAGAATAAGGAGAATAATTAGTTTTTGTCTGTGTAACTAAGGTACAATGTGCAGATGTTAGTTCTTCAAAAATATTTGTGTACAACTATAAATAAATAAAATACGGAAGATTACTGTAACAATTTTGAAACTTCTTTTATGGTTTTAAACCTACTTTTAATCTTAAATTGTGGGGAATAGGTATGTATGGAGCCAGATCAGTCTAAAAAATAATACGCAAATCTAATTTGAATCAGATTTGTGTGTTTTTGAATCATGTTTGAACTTATGAATTAGATTTGTGTATTTTTGAATAGGATTTTGAATTTACGAATTGGATTTGTGTATTGACGAATTGTGTTTTGAGCTTACATATCAGATTTTATAAATGTGAATTGTGTTGTGGATGTATGAATTATATTTTATAAATGTGTTATTTTTGAGACTGATCTTGCTCCATAGTAAAGATTACATTTTCAAACCAAAATGACTTTCCAGGATCAACATATATTTTAATCCAGGATCGTATTGTACTTGGCAAAATCACACCCCACCATGGTACACATATAAAGTGGACAAGTTAGCATTGTTTACAGGAGCAAATCTGCCAATATTTTCTGCCCGTCAGGTGATTTCAGACCCATATGCTGAAGCATTACATATTTTATATCGATGTATCACCGACAGAATGAGTAAGTCTTTAGTGTGCATCATATCTGTTTGTGCATTTATAATGCACATGTATGCCACAAATGGGATTTCTTCTATGCAAGAGCAGATTTCAGACCTGCCTGAATATCTTTTCAAACTCCAAATATCACTTCTACTCTATAAAAAATTGCTACAGTAAAAATCTGTAAGCTTTCTTGCAACATACGGTAAACAACTGTAAATTGCTTTTCCCAGAATACCATTTTAGTTATTTCAGCTGATTCGAATGTTCAATCACTTGAATTGAATCAGTGGTTATCATCTCATAGAAATGAGCCAGTAGGGGCCTTCTGTGCCTATTGGTAGGCTCAAAAGTCTGCTATCATCCATCCACATGGTTAATCAGCTATAGCACATACGGCTGCAGCCAGAAGTTAACGAGAATTATTTATATTATTTATTAAATTTCCCATTAATTGTATTTTATTAACGTCTACCCCTACCACAACCTTAAACCCTAAACCTTTACGTCACAGTTATGTAAAAACAGATCTGGAGTCTTCTCTATTAATATAGCTGATTAACCATGTGGATGGAAGATAACAGCTTTCTGCACCAACCAGTAGGCCCCTACTTTTCTATCAGCTAACCACTGATAACTCCCATTCAATCGAGTGATAACATTCGAAGTGGGTGATTCTTCTCTAATCAGTTATGTACATTAGAGTTTAGTGTTACATCTAATGTTCACAAATAATATTTATTTGTGTCATCAGCATTGGGTATTTACGAGTTTATATTTCAGCACACTGTTAATGATTTTAATTGGCTGTTCATTCAGATGTGGCGACCCCTGATAAATCACAAGCCGACAGAAAATGAAAGAATGAATGAATGTTAATGGTTTTGGTAAATTACACAGCAGGCTATCTAACGCCCCATTCACACGGGGCGTCAGCTTCAACGTTTCCCATTCACTTTGAATGGGTGACGTCAGTCGTTGCTGAACTGCATTGTGGATCCGTCGGCGCCGCTTCAGAAGTGGTTCAGATGCTCGCTGCAGAAGTTGAGACTTGCTCAACTTTTCAAGCGCCAACGGAAGCGTCAGCCAATAAGATCGCTGTATGCAAATGCACTAGCTCAGAAAGTGGCCTATTGCTGACTAATTTCATTGGCTGACGCTGCTATGATGATCGCGTCAGCCCCAACTTCAGACATGCCCTCTGTCAAGCGCTGACGCTGAAGTCCCGTGTGAATGGGGTGTAAGTGTAATGTGAACTGTATTTTACTGTAGGACAGTAATGCAGGATGTTACTGTAGTTTAACATTGCATTGTGAAAATGACTGCTTATTTTACTGTAAATATATACAATACTGTAAACACATATAGAGCAAGATAAATGGGGCTGTACATGTAAATACAATATTTTGCTGTAATTTGTTTACAGTAAGTTACTGTAAATTGTTAATAGTGCACTGGCATTTGCATTACCCTGACTGAGCTAAAACGAACTGAACGTCAACAGTGACATTCATACTAAACTAAACTGAAGCCGTTTAAATTGAACAGTGTTATGGCTTTTAATGTCCTTTATTAAGCTACTTTGACACAATCTACATTGTAAAAAGCACTATAGAAATAAAGATGAATTTAATATTTGGCCAATCACAGCATATTGTGTTCAGCTGGCCAATCAGAAGCCCCGTGGGATTTTGAGAAGAAGGAGCTTTTAGAGAGGAGAACTTTTCAGACAAATTGTGAATAGAAGTGATGCAATAATGCACATTATATTTTAATATATATATTTTTTTACTTTAAAGTATTGTAGAGCACAAATAATGGCATTATATATGAATAATAAATCATATTATAGCCAAATAATAATATTATATTGCCACTTTTCCCATTGAACACAAAAAAGATACTTTGAAGAATGTTAAAAACTGGTAACCACTGACATCCATAGTAATAATAGCAAATACTATAAAAGTCAATGGGGTGGCACAAGGATTCAGTGGTTAGCACTGTGGCCTCACGGCAAGAAGGTCGCTGGTTTGACCCTCGACTGGGTCAGTTGGCATTTCTGTGTAAAGTTTGTATGTTCTCCCCGTGTTCGTGTGGGTTTCCTCCAGGTGCTCCGGTTTTCCCCTCAAGTCCAAAGACATGCTGTACAGGTGAATTGGGTAAGCTAAATTGTGTGTATGTGTGTAAATTAGAGTTTACCTAGTGATGTGTTGCAGCTGGAAGGGCATCCACTGCGTAAAACATATGCTAGATAAGTTGGCGGTTCATTCCGCTGTGGTGACCCCTGATTAATAAAGGGACTAAGCCGAAAGGAAAATGAATGAATGAGCTACTCTTTAATTTACTTAAGTTATCTAATTTAACAGAAAAAAATGATTCAATTGATTAATTAATGGAAATATATATGATTTCTGTGAAATAAAGCCTGAATTGTTTGTGTGGAAAAGAGGTCAAAAGTTTTTTAAAAATTAAAAAGGTCTAATTTTAAAGCTGCCATGCTTCATTAATCTAATTCGGAAGACAACATGACTTTTATTATGCTTTGTCACGCAGCATTTACATAAACATTTAAACAATTCATAAACAATTTAAATAATGACATTTAATATTAAATCTTGATTTTTAAACTTATTTTTTTTGCTTTAATAATAACCTGTTATATTTAAAACGTCCTGCAGTTTTTTATACTAAACTTTGCTTTTATTAATACTTATATTTTTATTCAGTGCCACATTCATTTTTATGTAAAAAGTGTTAAGCAAAAGTGTTTATATCAGGTACAGTAGCCTACAACATTAAAAACACCACCGGGTTTAAACAAGATTGATTTCTATGTGGAACGTTAATTTGACTTCATTAAAACATTTTAAATGCCTGTTTCAAAAGTTTAAAATGTCTGAGGATTGTTTTACAACCATTATAATAATAAGAAACACATAATTAATGTGTTTCCAAATATCAAAACAATTGCAGTTGCAGGTCATCCAAGCTGGTGCACCAGCTAAACCAGGTCTCCACCAGCTCATCCAAACTGGTCCACCAGCTAAACCAGGTCTCCACCAGCTCATCCAAGCTGGTGCACCAGCTTAACCAGGTCTCCACCAGCTCATCCAAGCTGGTGCACCAACTCAACCAGGTCTTCACCAGCTCATCCAAACTGGTCCACCAGCTAAACCAGGTCTCCACCAGCTCATCCAAGCTGGTGCACCAGCTAAACCAGGTCTCCACCAGCTCATCCAAGCTGGTGCACCAGCTCAACCAGGTCTCCACCAGCTCATCTAAACTGGTCCACCAGCTAAACCAGGTCTCCACCAGCTCATCCAAGCTGGTTCACCAGCTAAACCAGGTCTCCACCAGCTCATCCAAGCTGGTGCACCAGCTCAACCAGCTAATCCAAGCTGGTTTACCAGCTTGGCCAGGTCTCCACCAGTTCATTTAAGCTAGTCCACCAGCTCAGCCAGCAAATCCAAGCTGGTCCACCAGCTAAAACCAGCTATAACCAGCTTGAACCAGTAAATAACCAGCTTGAACTGTGTTGTTATGTGTGGGGCTTTAAGGGGGTCTGTTCAAGAAAGATATAAAAGATGGCTGGTCTGAAAAGGATTGAATGTGTTTGGGTCTGTCAGTAAAAAATAAGAATAAAACAGAACCAGCTACCAGCTTAAGCTGGTATTAGATGGATTTTCCAGTAGGGTACAGCTCCTCCTCTGGCTCCATCAGGCAGTCCTTCTGCGCATGCCCAGGCTCCAATTTCAGCAGTCTTTTGCAACAGTTTGTGCCTGTCACAAGGTCTTCACAGTGTTTAATGGAAAATGGCGACGTCCATATTTTATAGTCATTGCTTCACACTTAACAATCGGATAAAAGCTACATCTCTGTTTGTTGGGAATCATGCCCTCTAGTTGCGAAACTTGCATAATGTGCCTTTAATCAGACAATCCAATAACACAAGAATATTCTGCAGATAGTAAAAGGTATTTGTTACTCTCAAAAGAGAAGACTCTACTATGTTTAGCTCTAAAGACTGCAAGAGATCCATAATGTTAATGGAAATTAAATAAGGGGAAATGTTTTAATACAATCTTTTTTCAAACCTCTTTAGAAAATATAGTCAATGCTGTTGGGATCACAACCACAGCAATGTTTTAACCCAAATATAACATGTTTTTTGTTGTTGTAAAGAGCCATTATTAATAGAAAGCAGACTGATGCCAGTAGATCCGAGAGCATCAATGGCATCAAAAACAGGTGGTTTCACTTAATGCGGAAAATAATACCAGAGTGTAAAATGGAAATAAAGAGAAAGTCTAGAGATGCTTTTAGTTTCTTCTTCCTCGTCTTCATTATGACTGTTTATGTATTTTAGCTGTTGAAAATTAAATGGCGCAGCTGTTCCACATTTACATGATTAGTCGGTCAAACAATATCAGACGAAAAATAATCTGGGTAACATCCCTGTTGATAACATAACTAATAAGTAGGCACACACGGAAACAATCTATTTACGTACGTGTAAATATGTGCTCAGCATTAATGAGCACAGCTATTACAGATCTCTCTTTTAAATGAATACTTCCTAAAGTGTGTTATGCAATTAAATATTTGTGTAGGGGAGAGCGGGGCACAAAGTAACACTTTTCGGTTTTGGTCAAATAATAAACAAAGTAATAGGGTTAGACAAACTATTTTTTAATACCAACAACACACAAGCCTCTCCTACAAATGAGCACTGGAATTATGATCGCCGGACCTGTGGTTTCTGTGCAGTATTGCCAAAAGTGCCAGGAGTAATAATGTTACTATTTACCCCAGCTGTGGGGCAAGTTGTAACAGACAGGGGGTTAGTTGTAACACATGCTTATAAAGGCAGATTTCACACTATTAGATTAAATTCAGTTTACTTTAAATAGTAGCTATATTTCCTCAGTATTGGCTCATTAATTTTTTTCTCTACATAGCACAGTATGTTTATTTATTTATTGTGTTTATTGGATAAACACATTTGAATCTGTTTGCATTATTATCCATTTATCCATTATTATACAATGCATTTATTTGCATTATTAGCAATTAAATATATTTTTTTCTATTAAAACAATATATATATATATATATATATATATATATATATATATATATTTTTTTTTAAGTTCTCAACGTTACACTCGAAATAAAATAAAAAATATTGTGTTGGTTTAATTGGTGTCCAACAGTGTGTGGCTTAATTGTAACACCCTGTTACAACTCACCCCGCAGTGTCATGTTTTCCTCAAAACTGGCTAGCGGTCACTGTGTGTTTAATACATCGTTCAAAATGGTTTTATCTTTTAGACTAGAAGACAGTGATCACAACAATATAAGATTTTACATTCATACTTTCACAGATTTTTTTTCAAATAAAAAAATATTGACTTTAATAAAAAATACTTTTATGCTGCAAAAATGGTGTTTCTCATCCAAATTTCGCCGAAATTTTTCATTAATTGTCAGGAAGACGTCTGCCGACACTGTGGTGAAAACCTCGAAAGCATGCCATGGTTAACTCTGAGCAAATACCTTAAAACTCTGTGTTACATTTAACCCCGCGATACTTTGTGCTCTCCTACATACATTAGATTAGATTAGTCAAAGTCAAAACTGGAACTAATTTAACAAACTAACATTAGAAAAAAAGAGTACACCCAAATGAATATTCATTCATTCATTTTCTTTTCGTCCCTTAATTAATCTGGGGTTGCACAGCGGAATGAACCGCCAACTTATCCAGCACATGTTTTACACAGCGGATGCCCTTCCAGCTGCAACCTATCTCTGGGAAACATCCATACACACTCTCATTTACACTCATAAACTAGCAATTTAGCCTACCCAATTCACCTGTACTGCATGTCTTTGGACTGTGGGGGAAACCAGAGCACCCGGAGGAAACCCACGCGAACGCAGGGAGAATATGCAATCTCCACTAAGAAACGCCAACTGTTCCAGCCGAGGCTCGAACCAATGACCTTCTTGCTGTGAGGCGACAGCACTACCTACTTTGCAACAAATTAATATGTTAAGAAAAATTTTTTATAAAATTTTATAAAAAAAATTTCATAAAAAATACATTTAGTTAAATTTTGTAGTTTGAGTTTTTTATATATATTTATATTCCTAAAGATGTTAGATAACCACAATCTTATTTTAATGAATATAACTGATTAATAAAACTATTTTGTTTAAATGCAGCAAAATCTATATGTCTATATTTATTGAGAAATGATTCAAATATATTTCAAAGGAGGTGCAATCGCTTATGCTGTGCACTATACACTACCTGACAAAAGTCTTGCTGTCAAAGCCAGCTGTAAGAGAAACAAACAATAACGTCTAGCTGATCATTTGGAAAAGTGGCAGAAGATAGATTTTTCCCATGAATAATCTGTTGAGTTGCATCCTAATCATCACAAATACTGCAGAAGACCTGGAACCCACATGGACCCAAGATTCTTATGTTTGGTGAAAATTAAGGTTTGGAGTTGCATTCAGTACGAGGGCGTCTGAGAGATCTGCAAAGTAAACGATAACATCAACAGCCTGAGGTATCAAGATCATATTTTATTTTGGTCAAATAAGTGTAATCTAGAGGCCTTTACCTTTCATATAAGCCACTTCCGATGCCAAATGATCAATTAGAAGTCAAGTTATTATTTGCTGTTCCTAAAACTTACATAGGCGACAAGACTTTTGTCAGGTAATGTATATTAATTCTGTTTTACATTCATTTCAAGTAATGTATGTTTTACACACACTCCGTCTGCAGTGTGTGTATGGGCCAGACTGTAAAGCTATGGTCCGTGTGCAGTGCGGATGCAGGAGTTGGCGTAATCGCTAATAGACGTTACTCCACCTCACTTTTGAAGACAGAGTAACAATGTAAATAGAGTCTTCATTAGAGCATTCGCTTCGCATGTGCTTTTTCTTTCCAATCGCCGGTTCGAGGCTCACTTAAAGCGGCTAGACTAAAACCAAGATATACTTTAAAATTTAATTTTTTATTGTCTGACAGGGAAAGCTGTCCTTAAATAGATCACACATTAACTTATACATATATTATATTATTAGTAGTATTTAAAAAATAATTATTATCCCCAGGAAAATTGTTATTAATAATTAAAGAACTTATAATTTACATAGGCTCTAAAAAACATGGTTGTATCGTTTACAATTAACAAAAATGACGTAAATGTAATAGGTTTCTTATATTATATGAGATTATATGCACACAGATGCACAATGAGAAGGTTACACTATATTACTCTATATTGTCATCTACTCTGCAGATCTCTCGCACGCCCCCGTACTGAATGCAACTCCAAACCTTAATTTTCTCCAAACATGAGAATCTTGGGTCCATGCGAGTTCCAGTAGGTCTTCTGCAGTATTTGTGATGATTGTGAGTTCAACAGATGATTCATGGGATAAATGTATCTTCTGCCACATTTCCAAATGATCAGCTAGAAGTTATTGTTTGTTGCTCTTATAGCTGGCTTTGACAACAAGACCTTTGTCAGGTAGTGTATATTAATTCCGTTTTACATTTGTTTCAGTTAATTTTTTGGCTAATATGCAAATGCTTAAATGATTTATGTACAATGCAGTTTTGTAAAGCATATTTTTTGTCTTTTAGTAGATATATTATACGAGAGACTTTTTGTGGCTTTGTTTGGAGGTTCTAATTGGATTTAAAAAGTGACATGATTTTATTTGATATGTCAATTTTTCAGCTCCCAGCATCATTTCTCACAAATCTGCAGATTTATGAATTGTGTTTTGTAAACGTGAATTTATTCATTCATTTTCTTGTCATTTTCTGGTGGCCACAGTGGAATGAACCGCCAACTTATCCAGCACAATTTTACGCAGCAGATGCCATTCCAGCCGCTACCCATCTCTGGGAAACATCCACACACTCATTCACTACGGACAATTTAGCTTACCCAATTTACCTGTACCCAATTTACCCGGAGGAAACTCTCGCGAATGCAGGGAAAACATGCAAACTTCACACAGAAACGCCAACTGACCCAGCCCAGCCGAGGTTCGAACCTGCGACCCAGCTACGTTCCTGCTGTGAGGCGACAGCACTACCTACTGCGCAACTGCGTCGCCCGTAAATATGAACTGTAAATTGAAAATGTATTGTTTTTGAGACTGATCTGGCTCCATAATTGTCAGCTGTGGCAGGGGTGATGAGTGCAATGACTTCTGGGAGTTGTAGTTTGGCAGTATAATGAAGTGATGTCCAGCGGAAGCAACACTGCTGCCTTGGCAATCACAACAATTTTGGTGTTAATATCAGGTATCATTGTGTGGATGTCAATTAGACATCAATGTTTTGACACCAAATTGATTTGAATTTCTTATACGTGTGTTTTTCTTTAGAAATATTTTTTCCAGGGTTTTCACCTTTAATGGACAGGACTAGGCTATTGGCATTGACATACATGTGTTTTTAGATGGATATTTTTTTACATTGTTTTAACATCAAGGAGTCTGATGGGAATTTTTATTTTTGTGTGAACTACCCCTTTAAAGGTGCAGTATGTAAGTTTGACACCCAGTGGTTGAACTAGGTATTGCACATAAACGCAAGCGCGGGTTGGCAGATTGAGTACAGAAGTGAGTGATTTAAACTGTGTTCTAAATAAAGCAATGACACGTGATAGAGGGAATATTCTCCATATTAAAAGGAGTTTTGGTTTTAACCAACACCGAATTGATATATTAGAAACGGCTTCTATTTCTCACAGCTCAACATGTGAAACCTATGACAGTGATCACCTCAGGTAAACCTCATGTGCTTTATTCAGTGCTAAATGCTAACAATGTGAGTTTGAATAGATTTTAAACCTTACCGTTTCATGAGTGAGTGCATATTCTGTGCTTCTGAATGGCTGTATTTACATTTCTGTCGTGTTTCGTCTGGTGCAAACAGCCAAACTGCTCATCACTGCGTATCTCATCACAAAGTGTGTTGTTAGGACACGCGGTTACAATGTAAGCTGCTCACCTAATGTTTACGTTCATAATATTAATATCATTTCCTAATTAATAACCTCATGTGGAACTGAATCGGTCTCATTTTGACGTCTGATACTGTCCATTTCGGTCACAGACGCATGCTTTCAGAGCCTTTCTGAATGAATAAATGAAATACGCTGTTTTTCAACAAGGCAACCCGGAGTGCTGAAATATAATTGGCTAAACTGGCATTGTGCAGGTTAAATTTCCCTAAACAAAGACAGCGTTCCGGCACAGAAAAACCATTTTCAAAGCAGAATATCTGACTTCAGCATTGTTTTTCAGTTAAACAAGTATGTTCACTTGGGATGTTTCTGAAATATCTACGCACATATTATGGTAATTGTATGATTTAGAAGAGTCAAAAACTTACATACAGCACCTTTAAGTCAAGACAAGTTGAGCTTTATTGTCAATCTGCTACATGTGTGGACATACAGTGGAACAAAATGTTGTGTCTCGCATATATAATCATAAATATGAACACAACACTGGATGTAAGAGTTATTTTAAACCTATAAATAACTAACACACCAGAGCGGTAATCTAACTATACTACTAACTATACATATACTGAAATATACCATAACCTAAGACAGACACAAGCACTTTTACATAAGACAGAAGAATATTGTGAGAGGTATTGTGCAACAGAGCTATTTAAATTTTAAGAAAACAAGTTTGTTGTACATTCACAAGTAAATATTGTTGTAAGATGTAACTTAAGTAAAGTGTCAGGTGCATATGGTGAGAAGACCACAGGTGGTTTGTTAGGCCCACTCACCTGCGTGAGGCACAGAAATTCACATTCATTCATTTTCCTTCGGCTTAGTCCTTTTATTCATTAAGGTTTGCCACAGCGGAATGAACCAACAACTATTCCAGCATTTGTTTTACACAGCGGATGCCCTTCCAGCTGCAACCCAGTACTGGGAAACATCCATACACACTTATTCACACTACGGCCAATTTAGTTCATCCAGATATGGAGTGATTGGAAGAAAGTGTGTGACTCTGGACACAAACCTTACACGCGTTGAATATAAATCGGGTCATAACATTATCTCTGTAAAGAAAACATTATATGCCGTGTGTACATACGGCTTCTTATCTCATTTATTTTTCAAGAAGGCAATACCCAACCCAAATAACCCGAACGGGAAGTAAAGGGAGAACTGGAAACTTCCCTGCATCTGAAGGACATTGGGTCAACAGAAGTTTGCGAGAGAGGTGTTTATCAGCATGTGTGTTTGCGGAGTGTGTGGGCAGTTCAGACATACTGGGACTCTCTGATAGACAGTCGTTACAGACGATAAGATTGTGGCCACCGCAGAAGAATCAGTCAGTTATATGCAGGATATTATCACTTGTGTTTTATTGTTTAACATCTTTTATCTTGGCTTCTGCATGCGTCCTGTTTGAGCTTTTTTTCTCTGAAGGACAACATCTGGAGGTCAAGTAATAATATTAATTTTAGATTAAAGGTATTTCTTGTTTAACAGGCTATTATCTGTGTTAAAATAAGTAATAACAAAGGTAAACACCAGTTTAATGCTGCTGCAATTGGGATTTAAATTGCATTTAAGATGACGTGTTAGATGTATTAGTGTGAACATGCATGACGCATTCTCATATTATGTTTATAGTTGTACAAGAAAGACTTTTTTGTTTGTAAATTTGTTTGTAAGTCACTTTGAATTGTGTAATTTGGTTTACAAAACATAAACTTACAAATTAATAACATATAACAATAATATGGAAACTGATGATAATAATATTAATAATAATAATGATAATAATAATAATGATAATAATAATAATAATAACAAACCTTTTTCCAAAACGCAATTGTAAATATTCAATTAATTAATTAACAATTAACACATCAATTATTATTTTTTATCAAATTAATAAAAATATAGTATAATTTGTTAATATATTATAATTGTACATACATGTAATATTTCATTATAATCTTCTTAATTAAAAAAAAATCTCAAATAAAATATGACAAACAAATGTATATTAGCAATCTTACATATTCCCATTATAATTTTACAATAAACAAATGATCACTCTACATAATAAAAACAACAACAATATTATTAAGTTCCTTATTATCATTATTTCAGATGCCATTGCAAACACACACACACACACACACACACACACACA
>CAIGQZ010000348.1:2314415-2324546 GCA_903798205.1 Danio tinwini | reverse complement strand
TATGTATTAATAATAATTAATATTTAATATAATAATATATTAAATAATTTGCTGGTTGAATAAAAAGTCAGAATTTGCCAGGGGTATGATTAATTTTAGGCTTGACTGTACATGAAACTATGTGTTATGCTGAAAGTCAGTGACAACATAACATTACTTAACCCTTATATTACTATTTTATTTTTGATAAAGCTATTTGAAACTGACTTTTAATATGCTTTCTGTAGGCCTTTTACTGTATTTATGACATCAGTTTATAAATGAGCAATTCCATGCAAATGTCAACCTTGCCATGAAAAAATAGACCAAAATAGAGAAAGCGTTTTTACATTTTTTTGTCTAAGCAAGTATTTTACAGTACTTTAGAAATACTCAAAAAATGTATCTGTCAGAGTTTAAAACTATTATATTGCATTTGCCAAAATCACACAAGTGGCAATTTCGCAGCGGTCACATCCATAACAGAAGTGTCACATCCATAACGACACTTTTTCCTAATAAATGCAAAAATATTAAATAAAATAAAATCTATAATTTTTGTTCTATAAAGAGCCAACTCTTATCCTTTGATTAGTATTGTTTCTTTTGGGTTGTGCAGTTTAATTCACAAACTTTCTACAAAGTATGTTGTATACTGTAAACTTTTTACACAAACATTTTTGGTCACATCCATAACGCATGTTTATTTCCCTCATTTAAAGTATAAAATGTTTTTACAGATTGATATTTTTCTGATCCCATAACTCTATGGTCAGTTGTTTTGGAAAATATAAACAGATGTTTCAATACAGTAAAATGTTAACGTATACTTTATATGTGAATTTATGTATGTGAATTTATTTTGAGTTTCTACTGCAAATGTCACATCTATAACGCTGGAATTGCTCAAATATAATATGACGCAGATCGTCAAATGGTCTCGTCATTGACCCTGTAATAACATTTGTAGTACAATCATTACAGCATTAATGGATTCATTTGCTTGTTTTGCAGGTTGTAGCTGTTTATGGGACTCTGTCTGATCTTTTGACACTCGCAAGCAATAAATTGGGAATAAGGGCTTGTAACTTGTATAATGGGAAAGGTGGTCTTATAGACGACATTGCTCTCATCAGGTACAGTTTCGTAGGCATTTTCAACAATTTATCATTCATTCATTTAATATAAATAATTTTTTTTTTACTCAGAGATGATGATGTGCTGTATGTGTCAGAAGGAGACACTTTCATTGGTGAGTGAACATCAGCTACAATGTAGCTCAACAACTAGATTTATATTTAAGCTTTATTATAAACTCTTATGTCATGAATTGGATTCCCAAGGAATACAAAATGAACATGAAAGTTACCTTTCATGAACGTACATGAATATATTTTCATTATTACAATTCAGTGAAGTTTGAGATGTCCTTATAAGTCAGTGTTTACTAGTTGTTTGTGTTGTAGATCCTCATAGTGAGGGCAAAATGTCAGATGACATCTCAGGATCGCACACTGATTGGCTGACGCTGAATATTGGTGGGCGGCTTTTTACAACCACTAGGTAAACATGCAGAATACTTTGCTGTCTTACTGGCTTAAAATACACTGGTATCCATTAATTAGTGTTTATGTGCATATTTTGTTTTCTCTTGTTTCAGAAGTACTCTTGTGAATAAGGAGCCCGACAGCATGCTGGCACACATGTTTAGAGAGAAGGGTAGGTTCAAAAGCAAACTTTCAGACCCTCAATAAAGATATCTAAGACAAGCTATTTATTTTAATGTGGATTAAAAGTAGAAATTGTAAATAATAGGTCATTAAAAATCTCTGTTTGGATGGTAGATTCTTAATCAGAGTATTGTCTTAAAATTTGAGTATTGGTGTCCATGTAAAAGCAATTATTTTGGCCTGTTTTGTGGATCTGCAGATGTATGGGGCAATAAACAGGATGAACGTGGGGCTTTCCTCATTGACCGCAGCCCAGAGTACTTTGAGCCCATCCTCAATTACCTGAGACATGGTCAGATCATCATCAATGATGGAATAAACTTACTCGGTGAGTCAACCTGAATGCTACCTGAAGTGTTTTTAGGTGACTGTTCTCATTTAGTTCACTAAATATAGATGCCAGACCGAATTTCCTGAGTTTTTTGCTATTATTTGTAGAATTTCATAAAAAAAATCATAAAATCTTATTTTTTTAAAATATAGTAACTAAAAACTTAACACATAAAATAAAAAGGTTAACACTGCTATTCTAATTATAATCACTTGTTTGGTAAACAAAGTAAGTCTCTCATATTATATACAGCGGGGAAAGTAAGTATTCAGCAGGTCACCATTTTTCCCAGAAAACATATTTCTGAACATGCTGATGACTTGAAATTTTCACCGGATGTTGATAGCAACCAAAGAAATTCATATATGCAAAGAAAACAAATCTAACTAGTTTACAAATGAAGTTCTGTGTAATAAAATGAAATGACACAGGAAAAAAGTATTGAACACATGAAGAAAGGGAGGTGTAGAAAGGCAGTGAACGCCCAGACAGCAGCTGAAATCTCTCAGTAGTTCTTCAGCAACCCTCTGCCCTTCCTCAGTGTAAATGAATATCAGCTGCTTCAGTCATACATCTATATTAGCAGGAGGATGAAGCTGAAACCAGGGTGGACATTTTAGCAAGACAATAGCTATGTTTCCATCCAAAAATGCGAATTAACTTTATGCGCAAAACTGGAATATGGCATAAAAGACGTGCGAATAAAGCAGCGTTTCCATCCAACGAGTCAAATCGAACAAAATCGTCACTTCCTGATTAACTGGCGCCAAATATCAACAGTAAAAACTGAATTTACTGCAGTAGGAGAGGCTGCGTCAATCTTTTCTTCAACTAATAAATTACTTGTGCCTTGGAAGGCAATCCTGACACACAGTGAACGCGATGTGGCGTTTGAAGGTGTCAGACGCGGAGCACAGACATTCTTGATTCTGGAGGTCATTATTAATATAATAACACTAATACTTAAACGGTAAGGCGTTTGAGAATGACCAAAACGACATTTCAGATTGTTTATAATGTGCAGCCTGCTGGTTTGTCCATTTACCCACATTTTCATCATCACATGATTACTTATAACAAAATCACATGACCTTTTTTTAATGCGCATACTGGAATTTGTGCAGTAAAAGTGTTTCCATTGTAGTTTAAGCGCATCTTTTCTTATCGATTAAAAAGTTTATCCTACTTAGTTATGCGCATTTTCAAAATTTATGCGCATCATGGCGTTTCCATCAACCGTTTTTTTTATTTATGTGCATATCTAAAATGCGCATAAAAATAGGTGGATGGAAACATAGCTAATGATTCAAAACACAGCCAAGGAAACTCTCAAATGCTTTCAGAGAAAGAAAATCAAGCTGTGGAATGGCCCAGCCAATCACCTAAATGAATAAAGTGAAAGAAAAATACAAAATAAAGCTCAGATTTGATAGACAAGACCCACAGAACCATCAAGATTTTTGAACTCACACCTGAGCAATACACCTAAGAGGAGTCTTTAAGCTGCCGTTATTAAAAAAGCCTTTTATATAAAGTAATAAATATGTTTCAGTAGTTTCTTTGTGTCATTGCATTGTTATTACACATAACTAATTTTTCAGATATTTCTTTTGTTTTGTTTTATTTTTATGTTTGTACTGTTTGGATTTTTACCAAAATCTGGTTAAATTCAACATGACGTATTCAGTACTTTTTTGCCCGCTGCATATATATATACTAAATATAAATAAATAAATAAATAAATATATATATATACACACTAAAAGACAAGAAAATATTACTTTACAAACTGTAAATCATATATATATAATATATTTTAACACACATTTATATATTTATTACACATTAAGTAAATAAATACAGTAGACTCAATAATTGGCAAAAATCTGGTGGACACAGATCCCACCTGGGTCTAATATAAACAATTAGCCTGGTATGTAGATTTTTGCAATATTTTTAACCTGAGTAAATAACTAATTCAAAGCCATGTTGATATAAAGTAAGATCAAATTTAATAACTACTACACTGTTCAAAAACTAATTATTTTTCAATTGCATACAATACTGTACAGTACTAGCTATTTTGTCTTCATTAAGTTTTACTGAACATGGATCCATTTAACATACAAGCTTTGGTAACACTTTAGTTTAGGTAGCAAATTCTCACTATTAACTAGTGGTTTATTACCTGCATATTATTGAGATATTGGCTGTTTATTGCTACTTATAAAATGCATATTCTGCATGATCTTTTTCTATGTCTCTAATCCTACCCAATACCTACTGTAAACCCAACTATCACCTTATTATTTACCGATAAGTAGCAAATTAGGAGTGATTAAAGCAAAAGTCATAGTTAATAAGGTATATTAATATAAGGAATTGTACCTTAAAGTGTCACCCAACTTTTTTAAGGGAGCCATAAGATGAGATAAAAAACGACAGTCTTCAAATGTGATAATTTTATGAATGCTTCATAGGTGTACTGGAAGAAGCTAGATTTTTTGGAATAGAGCAACTGGCAGAACAGCTGGAAGTCGCCATTAAGGTATTCATGCACACTGCAATTTACACCCCATATACAACATTAATACAGCCTTAAATAAATATTGCACACATATACAAAAGAAGCAAAAAAAACAACAATCACTGTAACAAAACAATAAGCACCCTGCCACAATGTTAAGGCAGTGTTCACACCAGATGCAACATGTGCGAATAAATAGACACGTGAAAATTTTGAGTTTACTCGCTTCATTCGTGCATGAAATTCACTCACAATAGACACGGATGAACATCATGGGTGGGGCTTCTTTCTGGCCAGTGACTCTAGATTCGTTGGTAAATGGCTTACATTGATTTCATCAAGATTAGCTGTGCTTTAAGTGATTTAGGAAGACTGAAAAACTGTGTAGATTCGTTCAGCGCTGTGTCCACTAGATCCTTTCAGAGGTGCACCCAGTTCTGTGAGTTCATCAACTCCTCCAGAAACTATACCTGGATAGTGGAAGCTTTCAGCAGTGCTTCTGACTGAGCCAAGCCCAGTTTGATGAGCTGTTGACTGTGTCGGCAGGAGGATTTCCCCTCGGAACACCAACAACAGGTGCTGCGTCATGATCACAATGATACTAGAGCAAGTTTTTGATTGGTTGACTCAGTGTGAACGTCTGCTAAAGTTAAGATTTTCCAACTCGAGTGATTTGCGCGTTAAGCGGGTCAAATGCTCAATTCGCGTCATTCACACCATCTTATTCACACGAATCGTGCCGCAGAATGTCTTATTTACGTCTTTGCATTGACTTAATATGTAAATCACTGGCGCTTGACGCTTCATCTGTGTCTGGTGTGAACACAACACATTAAACATGAGTATTTACCTATATTGATAAATACATCATCTAAAGCAATTGTAAGAAAAAAGAGAAAGCAAGTCTTTTTAAGCTGATCAAATTGTTTTATGTTTCTAATAAATTTGAACGTAGTTTATTCCTGTGATTCAGCGCTGAATCACTCCAGTCTTTAGTGTCACATGCTCTTTTAGAAATCATTTTAATAATATGATCTGCTGCTAAAGAAACATTTTTATTGTTTTATTTTCACAGTGTTAAAGTGCTGCTTTATAGTTGGTGCTTTGATGTACAGAAAGCTTAAATAAAAAGATTTAAAACATTTGTAGCTTTAGAAATTCCTTTACTGTAAGTTTTAATCAATTAAACTTAAGAGTCCTTAACTTAAGAGTAAAAATCCTTTTTTGTTGAACTAACTGAAATTTTCTAGTCATCTTAACTTAAATCAGTCAAACTGACGACACATACTAAGTTAAACTTTTTGTTCATTTATTCATTCATTCATTCATTCATTTTCCTTCAGCTTAGACCCTTGATTCATCAGGGGTCGCCACAATTGAATGAGCTGCCAACTTATCCCTATATAGCATATGTTTTTACACAGCGGATGCCCTTCCAGCTGCAACCCAGTACTGTGAAACACCCATACACTCTCACATTCACACCCACCCACACACACATACAGTACGGCCGGAAAACATCCATACACACTCATTCACACACATACACTACGGAAACCCTCGCCAACATGGGGAGAACATACAAACTCCACCCAGAAATGCCAACTGGCTGGGACTCGAACCAGCGGCCTTGTTGCTGTGAGGCGACAGTGCAAACCACTGAACCACCGTGTTGCAAAACTTTTTGTTTTTATATTTAAAAACATTTTATTTTAAACTGGATTAACTGATTGAAATTAAAGTGACATAAAAACATTTGTTGTCATGGATTTTTGTAGTAATTCCTTTAAAAAAAAATTTAAAACCCAAAACATTTTACAATATTGTATGCGTATACTTGTGCGTTAATTGTGTATTTTTTAAAGAATTCCCATCCACCTGAAGACCACTCTCCGCTCTCACGGAAGGAGTTTGTTCGGTTTCTGTTGGCTACTCCAACCAAATCAGAGCTACGCTGTCAGGTAGAAATCTTATAAATGTATAAAAAGTCATATTTAACGTCATATTATTTTGGTGTTAAAGGGGGCCTATTAAGCCCCTTTTTACAAAATCTAAAATAAGTGCCTAGAGTGTGTATGTGACATTTCAGATTAAAATACCTCACATATAATGTTTTATAACTTTTTAAACTAACCCTTTTAGGCTTTGATCTTGCTGTTTAAATTTGTTTAAAAATGCTTTAAATTCAAATGAGATAGTGCTCTTTAAAAAAGTAGGCGGAGCTACAAATGCCTATGTGTCAGCATAGTGGCAGATTCAAAAGCAAGACTAACATTCTATGCTAATAAGGTAGAGATTGTCACTAGTGGGCGGGGCTTTCTCACTCTGATAACACGTTCAAAAGGAGAATGTTATCATAAAATTAATACATTTGTACCATTAGAAGCTGGTTATATTCACAGGCTGTTGCCACACAACTGTGTTTAAACCCCTTATAAACGTTTTTTTTTTATAATAGGTCCCCTTTTTTCTGCTCCTTTTCTTTCAGGGTCTGAATTTCAGTGGAGCGGATCTCTCTCGACTGGATTTGCGCTATATTAATTTTAAGATGGCCAATCTGAGTCGCTGCAATCTCACCTATGCAAACCTGTGCTGCTCAAACCTGGAGAGAGCCGACCTGTCGGGAGCCAACCTGGATGTGAGCCCATCGTCTCTTGCTTTGTGACAAATCTCCTTCCTTTTTAATCTCTCATTTTGTTAAATAATCCTGTTCTCCAGGGTGCTAATCTTCAGGGCGTGAAGATGCTCTGCTCCAATGCGGAGGGAGCCTCTCTTAAAGGATGTAACTTTGAGGATCCCTCTGGACTCAAAGCCAATTTAGAGGGTAAAACTCCTGCATATTTGAATCCAGTGTTTATTTTATTTAGTAGAATTAAGCTGATGGACCCTTTTCTCAAGACACATGACACATTATGACACATTTAACGTCATCAGCAATTTGAACGTTTGGAATATTTATATTTTTTAAAAAGGTGTGAACATTTTTATGTGTTTATGTATATTTATTTATCTATATTTACAGTTAGGTCTAAAAATATTTTAGACATTGACACAATTCTAACATTTTTAGCTCTATACACCAACACAATCGATTTGAAATGAAACGAACAAGATGTGCTTTAACTACAGACTGTCAGCTTTAATTTGAGGGCATATGTGTACATATTAGTACCCATAAAGTACAAAAGTGTTTCTCTTAAAATTTTTAGGTACTAATTTATACTTTTAAGGTACCAATATGGACCCTTTAAGTACAAACTTGTACCTTTTGAAAAGGTACCACCCCAGTGATAGCTCGCATACCTTTATTTATGATCAATTATTTAATTGGATTACCAATTAAATAATTGGACCATTAGCATTTTATTGGACCATTAGCATCTCGCTTAAAAATGACCAAAGTATAACTAGTGCTAGTTCTGTGTCCATGCTCACAGCCTATACCCTCAGTCAATATTCCCTATATTAGTACACTAATGAAGTCCAATTGAAGGACTGAATGAAATTTCGGGCACTCAATATTCAGGAAAGTATACCATTTTGTTTGTGCTTTGCTGGTTGATAAATCATTCAGATGAACTAAAAATTTTAATTTCTTTGGACAAACCCTGTGATAGTTATTTTAGGGAGCTGTCTATTAGTAACGAAACAAAGTATTTTGGTTTCTGTCATCTATTGTTCGTTTTGTAATACAGTTTCAGTGGCTATTTGTTTTTTCACTGCAGTTATTTTATGTCTAATTCTATAAATTCATGTTCAATACTACTTTGAGACATTGTTCACAGCTAAAGAATGTTAAAAAAATTGGTGGTGAAAAATGTTTTTTGTGCTAATATAAGAGCAGTTAAAACAGACCGGTTAGTTTTGACTGGGAACACTAAAGTAAGGGGCGGGATGTGAACACGACACAAGGGTTAAAGGAGCCTTCAAATTTGTTGGAAATGAGTGCTTCGATTGCATCCTACAAACTAATGGTTACAGGTTTTCAGCGTTTTTCATAGTAACTTCATTTGTGTTCAATAGAAAAAATTAAATCAGACAGGTTTGTGACAAGTGAGGGGTGAGCAAATGTTGACAGAATGTTGAGTTTTGGGTGAACTGTGCCTTTAATGTTGAACTGCCATGTTTTAAGCAGTGTTTTTCCTGTGCGCTTTAGGGGCTAATCTAAAAGGAGTGGACATGGAGGGCAGTCAGATGACTGGGATAAATCTGCGTGTGGCTACGCTGAAGAACGCTAAGCTAAAGAACTGTAACCTGCGTGGTGCTACATTAGCCGGCACAGATCTAGAGGTGAGACGGCAGTGTTGATTGAATGTTTGAAAATGTTTACAGATTTTTCAAAAGAAGAAGAAAAATATGTTCAATTGAAGTCAGAATTATGAGCCCTCCTGTATATTTTTCACCAATTTCAGCACATTTCTAAATATAATAGTTTTAATAACTCATTTCTAATAACTGATTTCTTTTATCTTTGCCATGATGACAGTACATAATATTTGACTAGATATTCTTCAAGACGCTAGTATTAAAAAAACTCATGATTATTTGATTGTGTGTTCAGAACTGCGATCTCTCAGGCTGTGATCTACAGGAAGCCAATCTGCGTGGTTCAAACGTGAAAGGAGCCATCTTTGAGGAGATGCTGACTCCGCTGCACATGTCCCAAAGCGTGAGATAACCACTTACACTGGTCTCCACCCGTTAAAAGCCACCAGCCAGCTCCTTATAGCACTCTCTTACCCACAATCCCTTTCCCTTTCACGCTCCTGTGAAAACTTATGCAATACTAGCACTTGTTTTGCCAGCCCTCTTTGAGCTTTACTCACTGCAAAAAAAAACAAAAAAAAGTTTTACTTACTTAGAATTTTTTTGTCTAGTTTTCAGCCCAGATATCTAAAAATTCTTTAATCAAGAAGCATTTTTTAGACAAGTACAAAATATTATTTTGTTTTCAGAATCCATAAGTCAGAATTATGTGAGTTTTTTTTTCTTGTTAAAACTAGTGGAATAAATAAAATAATTTTGCTTATCCCATTGGCAGATTAATTTGCTTGTTTTAAGGAAAAACATTACTTTAAAAAAGTATTTGTTAAAGCTACTAGTTGCTTTTTACTAAAAGTAACCAGTTAGTAAAAGTTAGTAACTGGATTACATCGTTATAAAAGTAACTAATTACCAGCGAATGTAACTAGTGCGTTACTTTTTAAAAGTGTCCAAAAAGTGACAGCTGTATATTAAATAAAATGGAAGCTAAAATGAATAAATTATTATAAATAAAACATTGTACAGTATTCTATTCTATATTATTGCAATATAATTCCCCTACACACAAGCCAATTATCATCAGTTATGTGGTTGTCCCACCCCTACACACAATCTCCAATCATCATCAGGTGCGTGGTTGCTCCGCCACTACACACACTCCCCAGTCATCATTAGATATGTTGTTGTCCCATCCTTACACCCAATCTCCAGTCATCATCATCAGTTATGTGGTTGTCCTGCCTCTACACACAGTCCCCAATCATCATCAGTTATGCGGTTGTTCTGCCCCTACATATGCT
>CAIGQZ010000348.1:2273960-2289448 GCA_903798205.1 Danio tinwini | reverse complement strand
CTTGTGGCGCCGGTGTGCGTACCCTGATATAAACCTATGTTTACAATTCTGGTGTGCTACCCCTTTTACGATGGTCTTGCTGTGCGGACAGTTACAACCCTTTTTGCATCCTTGTTAGAACTCACACTGCTAGCGATCGAAGATTTATGTAAATTTGGCAAGTTGAATGCATTCTGTGCTGTACAGGGGACATGGAAGAGATTGATTGACAATGGTCTACAGCCAATCAGGACGCAGAACACAATGCGCTGTAAACAAATAAATAAAAATAAGCATGTCAAATTGCACTAAAAAAATCAGGCCACGAAAGGTGAACCACGTTATAGCGAGGGACCACTGTAATTTGTTTTTATGTTGGGACCAAAAACAAAAAGTCATCCGTTATCATGTCCCCTCACATGTGGAAATCGAATTTTGAAGTTGATTGAAGCTGAAATCTATTTTTTCAACGAAAAAACTAATAAATACGCAGTTTTTTTTGACTCATTGCTTACTTTTTGATTTGTTTTTATTTTCCATTTTGAGTAGAAAACAAAATAACATGTGAAATTAAATATCATTATTATATTAAATATAAACATGTGAAAATGAAATATTTACGGGGGGTTTTTTCTCCCGTTTCGTTTTCCTCGCCAAATGAAATCCAATGATACTCGGACAACCTGCAACTGTTGACTTCAATAGTATTTGTTCCGACTGTGTAAGTCAATGGCTTTCAGCTTCCTTCAGAATATTTAACAGAATAAAGAAACCCTTAAATCTCAAAAGCAAAATTTTAGGCCTTAAAAAGTCTTAAATCTACTGAAATGTTGTGCTGTAGGTCTTAAATCGTTCTTAACAGGTCTTAATCTTCCTTTGTTTATGTATAGCTACTCAATCTGGCTATTAACACCCATACCATCACCAACAATCCATCTCAATAAAACTTTTAATTTAAAACAGTATTTAATTATTTTCCTTACATTAACATTTGCCTAAAAGTTCTTCATTTATTTACTACTGGGGATACTGACCTGACCTATATTTTTATTATTATTGTAGACTGAAGTAATTGACAGCTGTGTTTTGTTCTATTCTTGGTAGGGGTTGTAGGGTTTGGGAATGGATATATTTGAAAATTCATTAATAAAAAAAAATATTACAAAATTATTGTATTATTAAAGGATTCAAATTGTAATAATCTTTTTAAAGAGGACAAGTGAAAATCTCCTCTAGCTGGGATATTTGAAAAAAATCCTTCATTTTTACTTTATTTTATATACATTTAGCCCTGTATAAGTCTAAAATTTCATTCATAATGGTCTTAAAAATGTCTTCAAAAGTCTTAATTTTAACTTGGTGAAACCTGCAGAAACCCTGTTGAGGGAGAGTAAATAGTTGAGGCGAGTCTGAATGCAGACTTGGTGCCGTCGCAAGGTGAGCTACATGCAATGCTTCTTAATGCCTTTTCACCAGCTCCATTGAGTGCATTGCGAGTCTGAGATATGCAATCTCAGCTTGCAAATCCAAGTCTGCATCCAGATACCATTGAAATAGTTTGTCAATTTTCAAGTTCTGGGTGAACTATGCCTTTAAATTAGCATTGAGTTCGTTGACAGCCATCAAAATATCAAGTTTTCTCTACAGTAAACCTGTGATGTGGGTTTTTTCCAGTAGAGGGCAGCAAAGTCCTATTAATACAGCACTTTAGCAAGCAAACCCAGAATTATTGCTGCTTCTGAAGAACTGTTCATGGCACTAGCAATATATGAGTTATTATTGATTGATTGATTAATTGATTGATTAGACCTTTTTTCACACGAGTCTGAGATATTTTCACCAACTTCACACGATGTTTCACACAGTGGCCAGTTCCACTCCACACAGTGTACACTCAGAAATAAAGGTACGAGAGCTGTCACTGGGGTGGTACCTTTTCAAAAGTACTTGTACTTGAAGGGTCCATATTGGTACCTCAAAAGTATAGATTTATTATCTATAAATTTTAAAAGCAACACTTTTGTACTTTTTAGGTACCCTTGAGGTATTAATATAGACCTTTTAGGTACAAATTTGTACCTTTTTGAAAAGGTACCACCCCAGTGACAGCTGTCACACCTTTATTTCTTACACTCTCAAAAATAAAGGTACGTGAGCTGTCACTGGGGTGGTACCTTTTGTACTTGAAGGGTCCATATTGGTACCTCAGAGGTATATATTAGTACCCACACATTTTAAGAGGAACATTTTTGTACTTTTTAGGTACCAATATGTACCATTGAGGTATTAATATGGACCTTTTAGGTACAAATTTGTACCTTTTGAAAAGGCACCACCACAGTGACAGCTCTCGTACCTTTATTTCTGAGAGTGTAGAGTGTATTGTTACTTCCGCCTACACAGAACTCACCCAGTCTACTGTATATTTACTACAAATGCGGTTAGACTGTGACTATGGCTGTTTTTTGTTGTCTGCATTCAGGGTGAGATGTCTGACATTTAAAAAAAATGTAAAAATCGTTCAAATTTCCGCTTGAACCAAGAAAGTGGGACGCTAAACAGAGTCTATTGCTTTGTGTTGCTGTCTTTACTGCAGATGAAGTTGGTATGTACTTGTCAGAATTTTTCAAATAAGGATTTCAGATGTTTACACGAGTGCTGAACTTTTTTTCATGTCAAATTAATTAATTAATTTAGTGTCCGGAAGAATAAGTATTAAATAAAACCGTGGGTGTTTTACTGTGGTTGTTTACAGTGGACAGCTAATTCACACACATTCATATTATCCACATTCTGCTGCTCAGTTCTCAGTTTTTTTTCTATGTAGGTATTTGATTTATGAACATAAAACATTTATGTCTATTTAATATTCTAACGAAATGAAATATAACAGCAATGTTTTATGTGACTCTTAATAAACAAAATCATTATAAAATGTACAATTGCAAAAATAACAACAAAAAGTCTGCATTTTAATTCAGCATTATTAGATTATGAATTCATTTGTAACATTATTAATTAAAAGGTAGCACTAATATCAAATTGCAGTAGGACACTGTCTTAATTTACAAGTGGAGAAACTGAACAAAACATTAATGGATCGAGAAATAATAAATGATGAAACTCATTGCATTTATAGGCATTTGTGGACACATTTACCAGGTAAAATGAGGAGATTTTATTATTAAGAATTTTACTCATGCTGGAACATTAACATATAACAGATAATGTAAATGTATATTTATAGCAGCATCAAAGTAAAATAAATCTATTATTGAGGAAATAAACTGAATTAATAGGTGAACAAGTTGCAACCAAATACTTTCCCTGATAAACAATAGCTTATTCCTATTCTTAATACCTCAAAGAATCTTTTTCTAACTCAGAAAGCAGTTCAGTATTGGAAGAGAAACATTTGGACACATGCCCAATACTGTAATAGTCTTAAATTTTCCAGAGAAGTCTTCCAGTCATTCAAAGGTAAACCGGAACTGAAAATACACTGCTTTGCTGATAGGGGGAAGTGAAGTGACGTCATTGTGAAAAGGGTCTAGTTCAGGGGTCGGGAACCTTTTTTCAACAAAGCCATTTCTAATTTTTTTTAGCAAAGACCTTTTTTTAAAGAGCTCCTATTACACATTGAAAAGGGTCATATTTTGGTTTTATGGGTCTCCAACAACATACTGATATGTATGCAAGGTCAAAAAACATGTTCATGGTCTTATAATATGCATTTATTTTTACCTAATTATCCCAGTGACTCCCAAATGAATCGTTCAGTGATTCATTTGTTTCCAAACCACTGCTTAGCGCGAAGCTAATCTGCGCTGATTGTACCGATTACAGCCTGTTGCCATTGGTCGACAGCGTTCAGCGCGAGAGAGTAAAATATCCAGCATGGTTTATCAAGCCCGCGAGTCGCCAACATTGGTATAGGATCCGATCGCAGTGGACACCCGAAACACGCTTCAAAGTAAACTTACTAACACCACAGTAAACAGTACCCGGTTCTCAACAGTGTTATTCAGACACCTCAGCGCCGAAAGCAGTGCAGTTACACACTAGCATATGCATGACACACATTCAGTTTTAATCCACACAGCAGCAAAAGCTGAACTATTCTGAACCTTGACCACTGCATGTGTGCAGGATCAGCTAACGGTGGCCATAGCAACGACAAACGGCAGTGGAACGAGCTCACGAAAGCATTTAAATCTGTAAACAAAGCAGCACGCGTCGCGTTTACAACGTGGCATTAGACGCGATATGAGAATATAAAGAGTTAACCTGATACAGTACACACGGTTACTAGCAACAAAACATGTAGATCATTTCTATTTGCAGTCATTGCTGTGGCACCTCGTCCGTGAACTGCTATATGTTCTAAGGGCTTACCTGTACTCTGCTTTTCTAAACAATCACATCCCCAGCCGGGAGGTTGTAGCATCCTCTGTCCTCTGACAAGCTATCTCTGCGGGCTCCCGCTCTCCATTCGCAAGCCTTTTCCAGCGTTCAGCAGCCTGCCGGTGTACCTAATAATTATCTGTCCATTAAAAGATGGAGGCAGAAACTAATGCATGAGCTGTGTAGTGATAGATCGGCCATTGTAAGTGTGCAGATTTCTGAACGACTCCTTTCCCTCACACTTCCAATAATATCCAGGTAAACACAGTGTCTTCATGAGCGTCTTGCTGCTGTGTTAGTGGCCGGGCCGCAGGTTTGAATTTTGCGGGGTCTGCGCACGCAACCATTATGTTTCGTAACGACGTCACGCCGAAACGGCTGAAGACTCGTTATCAAGACGATTCATTTAAACCACTATGAGTCGACTCTTTTATAGATGAATCAATAGTTTTAAAAACTGTCCACTTTCAGATTTTAGCTGGATATTTCACTTCACTAAGAGCTGTTACACACTACATGGAAGGTCATTTTCAATAACCCATAATAGGGGCTCTTTAAAGAGCCATTTGGTTGTATACGTATTTATCTCAAAATGCCTCTTAAAAAATGCATTTGCTACTGTATTACTACTAGACTATAAATAATACAGGTTTAAACAAAACCTTAATTTATGTCCATGCACAACTTACAAATAAACAAATATGAAGCATCACATGTTGAGCAAGTCCATGAATGAAGAAAGAGCATCCTTTTATTGTTAACAGAGTTCTTATTCATTTTGCTTTTAAAAAAAATACAATAAAGAGGGAATTGTAAATGTATTTTCGAAAGGAAACGGTAAAATATTATTGAAGGAAGACAGCTGAAGAGCCATGTATATTTGGTCAAAGAGCCACATGTGGCTCGAGAGCCATAGGTTCCCTACCACTGGTTTAGTGACTGACTAAAAAATGCTGCGTTCCACACGATCGATTTGTGTTGAGACAACATGAAGGAATTAAGTGAACTTGTTAGCTTTTACAAATTTAAGTGGACTGAACATAAAACAATCAAGTTATCCCTAAAAACTCTCAAGGGTTGTGTTGTTTCAGCTCATTTTAAATAAGTTGTTTGAACAAACAGCAAATATATTTGTGAATGTACCAGTATTGTGGTAAAAAGTAGCTAAATGTGTTACTTAATTACCTATTAAAGTAAGTATTTGTGAAAATTGTCAAGAGTAAGATGGGCTTAAAATTGTACAAAATGTTGCCCATCACTGCTAGCCACAGTACAGATCAGAACTGACTTGTTGGCAATGGAGAAGCAAAGCAGAACTCGTTTTATGTGGTTGTGGTTGTTGCATCAAATGACAACATGAGACTAAAAATATGGCTTGGAACAATGTCTGGAACTGTCGAATGTACAGCGCTGTGCTGTTCGGGCTGAGGTTTGTGCTTGTGGCTTGTACTTGACCAGTATTTTACACTGCTGTTATAATCAGGATGTGATGCACATGCTAGCCAACACATCTGGAAAACTAGAGTACTGTATGAAAACACCTCGAAGAAATGTTTGGACCTTCTCTCTTCTGATCTGATGTAACTCTTTTCAGAAACAGGTTAAAAAGCATTGAGTTTTGTGGATCGCCAAATGAAATTAATTCTCTGATCATTCACTCATGGTCACATGTTTTTCCGAACTTCACTTTAGGAGATATGCTGTAAGATTTTGTAATCTGATTACAAATATCTCTTGTACTGAGCTGCATTTATTTGATCGATAGGTATCTAAAAGAGTATTTAAAAATATATATTATTGCAATTAAAAAGTTCACATCACATTATTTTATTTAAGAATTTTCAGCTTCACTTCAGTTTTCAGCGTCACATTCTTATTTGCTGATTTGCATATCAAGAAATAATGCTTAATATTATGAATAATTAAAGCAGTTTGAAATACATAAACATTCATTCATTTTCTTTTCGGCTTAGGGTGTACTCACACTATGCTATCTGAACCGTGCCCAGGCCCATTTCCTGGATCGTTTGAGAAGTGTGAGTGCTCTGAATCGGGCTCAGGCACGGTTCACTTGGCCTGGTTGGAAGAGGTGGGCCTGAGCACGGTTCACTTGGGCTCAGGCGCGGTATGCTTACAGTGTGAGTGCAAGCGTGCCTGAGCCCGAAACTGAAAGCGAGACGTGACTTTTAAGAGACTGTTTGATATGGATTAATTCATCATTCGTACTGTTCAATGAACGCAAACTGTTGTAGATTATTAAAGACGCAAACCCCTCACTGCACATCAGCTGCAGCTTCAGCAAACCTCCTAATTCCTGCAGCACGAGGACTTTATGATTGTTTATGAGCGTCAAAAGTGGCTGATCTGTTCGGTGAAATATTAGACTGTGTGTCACCGCATATCAAACCACTTAAACGATATAACTAAAGAAATCTCCACTGTGCTGAGCGACAGCGCTTACTGAATAGCGTATCATCGATGACATATATGCACCCAGGCCAAAGCACGCTTGTCCCCCCTCCCGTCTCCCCCGACGGCCTGCACTCACATTACATTCGGGCCTGGGCGCGCTAAAGTCATCGATGATGCACTGTTTAGTAAGCGCTCTCTGACCCAGCCGAGGCTCGAACCAGCGACCTTCTTGCTGTGAGGCGACAGCACTACCTACTGCGCCACTGCATCGCCCCATAAATAAACATATTGGAATATAAATCCATTATAGCACTATGTTCCCCCCATCCAGTTTCCCCCACAGTCCAAACACATGCACTATAGGGGAATTGGATGTGCTAAATTGGCCGTAGTGTATGAGTGTGTGAATGAGAGAGTGTATGGGTGTTTCCCAGTACTGGGTTGCAGCTGGAAGGGCATCCGCTACATAAAACATATGCTGGAATAGTTGGCGGTTCATTCCCCTGTGGCAACCCCTGATAAATAAGGGACTAAGCCGAAGAGAAAAGGAATGAATAAATATTAACAATATTGTTGGAAATGTAATAATTCTAAATAATTATTTATTCTAGTGATAGCATGAGTCTTATATACTCTTTATCTGTTGGCCTGTTTCCCATCTCTCCCTCCAGCTGTTGGGCTGTGAATGTTTCCAGATGGGCTGACAGCCATAGAGGAAGCATTGAGAAAAGTAAGATTAATGTTTTTAAATATCCGATGACTTGACACTGACTCTGCTCGTCAACTCTGCACTCCCTCAGACCTGTCGGTGGGTCCTGTGTTGCATCTCTCAGTTATTAAGACAAAACTGTCAAGGCAATGTATCTGACACTCCAACCGGAAGCGCCAGTGATGGCATCACATGTTCGTCTAACACCCAATACACCCGTTATTGGCCATCATGCAATAAATCCTATACAGTACCATTCAGTCTTCACTAAAGTCAGCATGAAATCAAAAGTTGTAATATTTTACTAGCGCATGTTAGTCTTAAGGTGAACAATTAATCGGTGCAAGTTAATCAAAATTGGACCACACAGTCAGTTTTCACACACACACACACACACACACACACACACACACACACACAGACACACACACACACACACACACACACACACACACACACACACACACAAATGTTTTACTCTATAACAGATTTGTCCCTTTTCTAAAGTCTCAAAATCTCTTGTATTAATTGTAGGGTTTTTGAATGTTAAAACATGAATGTTTTATTATTTTATTGTTATTTTATTGAAGGTAAACAAAGTTTTCATACAATACAACAATAAACATTACAGTTTCCTTCGATTTTTTTTTTGGTTTGTTTTAACCCAAGTCCCACCCCAAGAACTGAACATCCAAAGGCAGCTTAACGCAATAATTAGAGTCATATAATAAATAAAGTCATGCATGTCGTGACATAACTGTGATGACGGAAGAAAGAAAAAAGACCAAACAACAATTGCAAATAACAAGAAAAATTAATAAAGAAAAAAAATTGTAAGACAAATTACATTAAAGCCAAGAAACACCATGAAGTGGATACAAAAACAAGAATATTTTATTCAAAATTGTAACTCTAGATAGTTTCCCAGTACCGGATTGCATCTGGATGGGCATCCGCTGTGTAAAACATATGCTGGATAAGCTGGCGGTTCGTTCCGCTGTGGTGACCCCTGATATTCACTAAATCAACTGTTTACTCGTGTCTAGTTTGGCATGCTGTCCTGGGAGAGAGCCCTGAGCTCATAAGATCCTCGAGTCCAGGGCTCCCTCCCGTTTGCAGGGTGAGAGGGGAGTTTGAGCTTAGGTAGATCTCTAAACTACCCTGCTGTTTGAAGCTAGAGAGCAATTAGGGATTGTTATGAAAAGATAACTACTTATAGGAGCATGTCTATATTGCCGAATTTGTAATATTTTACTAGCGCATGTTAGTCTTAAGGTGAACAATTAATCGGTGCAAGTTAATCAAAATCTGACAACAAAAAAAAATGTTTTACTCTATACCAAATACCAGATTTGGCTCTTTTCTAAAAGTCTCAAAATCTCTTGTATTAATTGTAGGGTTTTTGAATGTTAAAACATGAATATTTTATTCAAAATTGTAACTCTAGATAGTTTCTCATTACCGGGTTGCGTCTGGATGGGCATCCGCTGCGTAAAACATATGCTGGATAAGTTGGCGGTTCATTCCGCTGTGGTGACCCCTGATAAATAAGTTATTCAAATATAGTTCTCCATATTTGATGATAAACTCTGGAGTTAAGTTACTTTACTCTCTTGTAGTCATTTTTTCAGAGTAAGTTTTACTCAATGTAGTGTTAATATTTTACTCATTGTTTTTTTTTCTTTTTTCGGCTTAGTCCTTTTATTCATCAGGGATTGCCCCTGCAGAATGAACCACCAACTTATCAAGCATATGTTTTACACTGCGAATGCCCTTCCAGCTGCAACCCAGTACTGGGAAACATCCATACACTCTCATTCACACACACACACTCATACACTACGGCCAATTTAGTTTATTCAATTCCTCTATAGCGCATGTGTTTGGACTGTGGGGGAACCCAGAGGAAACCCACACCAGCATTGGAAAAGCATGCAAACTCCTCACAGAAACACCAACTGGTCCAGCCGAGACTCGAACCAGTGACCTTCTTGCTGTGAGGCGACAGTGCTAACCACTTAGCCACCATGTCCTTTCATGTGATATTTGACCCTTTTTGTGTGTGTGTGTGTGTGTGTGTGTGTGTGTGTGTGTGTGTGTGTGTGTGTGTGTGTGTGTGTGTGTGTGTGTGTGTGTGTGTGTGTGTGTGTTTTGAAATGAACTCACGTATTATTTTAATATAATAGTTCAGAGCTATAAGAAATTGACTCTGCTATTTTATATTAAAGGAACTTTAAATTTACTGTCAAAATTTATGTCACCTCCATCAATGAATATTAGTGAACTATATTAGAATAACTAACTCTATCTAGAGTTACAATTTCTGAAAAAATATTAATGTTTTAAAGTTTAAAAACCCTACAATTAGAAACCTAGATTTTCAGAATACTAAATCAACTGTTTACTCGTGTCTAGTTTGGCATGCTGTCCTGGGAGAGAGCCCTGAGCTCATAAGATCCTCGAGTCCAGGGCTCCCTCCCGTTTGCAGGGTGAGAGGGGAGTTTGAGCTCAGGTAGATCTCTAAACTACCCTGCTGTTTGAAGCTAGAGAGCAATTAGGGATTGTTATGAAAAGATAACTACTTATAGGAGCATGTCTATATTGCCGAATTTGAATTAGTCAATTAACTTAAGTTGCATGTTTTTGGGTGGTGGGAGGAAACTGGGGGACCTTGAGGAAACCCACGTGAGCACAAGGAAAACATGTAAACTCTGCACAGAAACGTCAGATGGTTTGGTAAGGACTAGAACCAGTGACGTTCTTGCTGTGGGGCAACAGTGCTAACCACCGTGCCGCCCATCTAGGAAAGGAAGAAGAGTAGGGGTGAAAGGGAGGATTATCCAAAACGAAGCTGGCTGTGGTATGGAACGTAGGGTATTTATAGTGGCTTAGGAATCATCTGATTGGTGAATCATAAATTGGATAATGCGGGACCAGCCGCGAACAATCACAAGCACGTGATCCTCTTGAAACTTCAAGCTCTTTTTTAGTATTACACTCATAATCATGAAACAAAAAAATTAATTGATATCACAATAAAAAGATTCTTCAACTCTGGAATGGCAGTCCTTTGCTGATGATGTCAGTTTGACGGATTGGATGAAATATGTTTAGCCACACCCCTCCAACACTCAAAAAAGATATATTTTTTGCTGTTTGTTCAAACTACTTATTTCAAATGAGCTGAAATGACACAAATCTTGATTTTTTTAGACAACTTAATTGTTTTATGTTCAATCCACTTAAATTAGTAAAAACAATTAAGTCAATTTGTGTTGAGATAATAGGAAGAAATTGTGGAACCCAGCGTCTTTTACAGTAAATCGTTAGTTTGCTATGAGTGAAAGATGAAAAGAGGACTGCAATACTAAAGCCCCGCCTACTGCCCTACTTAATATTCTGTTGGAAATAAATCATCACACTCTAAAGGTGCTACTCTCCGTGCACACCAAGACGTTTTTTGCTTGCGTTTTCCATCAATGTTTAACGCCTCGTGACTAAATAAAGGGCGCCAATGTGATTGTGCACACCAACACGCCAAACGCCAGGCTCAAAAAAACATTTACCAAAAAAACGCCACCAATCAGATTGGCACTTTTGTTCATGTGCACGGAACTGCTTAAGTTACAGTAAACAGCACTTGGAGGGGCTCAATCGCAACACTGTCAATGCGATCGTACATTGAAGAAGATGCCCAGAGGCGCGATGAACGTGGAGCTGCTTATTGCACTGGTGAACAATAATCATTTCTTCATTGCTAGAGCTGGAGCTGCTGCTAGAACCATCCATAACAACAAGCGTGTCAACTTTGTCTTCTTTCTCTGTGTTACAAACGGGTGTCAGGAGCTTAAAGTTGTTTAACATCTAACATCAAGGAGTGATTTTGCATACAGTTCTGCTCGACGCCTGTGAAAATCGCTTGGGTTTGAATCCGGAAAAGCGTCTTGGAAAACGCTGACGGTAAACGCAAACGAAAAGCGTTCCGGTGTGTACGAGCCTTAAGGGTGCTTTCACACTTAGACTTTTGTTCCGGAACCTGGCACGTTTGCCCAGTGAACAGGGCAATCGCGCTCTGATCCGCGCCAAAGCAATCGCTCCAGAGTTCGTTACAATCGAGCCGAGACCCTCTCATTCAGGCGGTCTCGGCTCGATTGAAACGAACTCTGGAGAGGATCGATTGTAGTGAGAAAGCGATACGATTCGAGCCAGGCTATATCACAGTGTTTTATGGATATGTATTAGGCATACGGCTATATGAAAAGAGAATTATGAGTAGGGCGGGAGGTCATTCCAGACATCCCAAGTCTCCCGGAAGTTCCGGGAGTCTCCTGCAAATGCACAGAGACTCCTGGATGCCCGCAAACGAGTGATAATCTCCCGGAAAACGCGTGTCTCCCTCCCGGTCCTCAAATACGACGCACACCCTTCTCATCACCCCTCCCCACCGCATCCCTCCTCGCTCTTCTTCAGACATGTCATGCGCACCCTGTCAAACACCACCAAACCACCCCCTCGACAGCTGAGAGGGACTCTGCAAAATAAACCGTGAAACTCTGACCAATGTGAGGAGCGTTTACTCAAACGTGACTTATTCTGGTCCGTTTAGAAACTTTGCCGTGTGAAAGAACAAAGCGCAACAATGTAACAATTTTAATCCCCGTTTCAGAACAAATGAATCTATTCACGGGTGTGAAAGCACCCTAAAAATGTCAAAAAAATGACGTTTGCTTAAACTACTTAATTAAAATCAGCTGAAACAATACAATTCTTGAGGTTTTTTTTCATTCAATCCATTTAAATTTGTTAAAATTAATAATTTGACTTGATTCCTTTATGTTGTCGCAACACAAATCAATAGTGTGGACCAATTTTCACAGTCACATTAAGTTAAAAGTCATTAAATGCACAGCATATCCTGATATAAGAAATGCTCTTGTGCTTGCTCAAATTATAGTGTTAATTTTTATAACTGCAAATTTCTGACAATATTTGTTATGTTTATAATGTAGTTTCTCAGCATTTACACACTGTATCTAAAGCGGCTTGTGCACAGAGACCTCACCGCCACATAATCTATCTTTGTTGATAATACATAGCAAAGCAGATAATAATGTTCCTAACATGTACACACCGTCTAAGTTGCAGCAAAGTGTTTTGAAGGTGTTTTTAATGCCTAAGGCCAGGAACAGATTGCATTTCTTGTTTGTGCTATATTGTCATCCGAGTGTTGTTTGTCTCTCTATATCAGTTTTACAGAGGTCTCTCAGAAGACCCTCGCTCTGTAATCTGTACTTGACCCAGACACGGCATCTGAAGTCAAGCTGTGCTATCAAACAACAGACATACAGTGGATGTCAGAAATATTAGCCCCCTTTAAATTTTTTTCTTTTTTAAATATTTCCCAAATGATGTTTAACAGAGCAAGGAAAATTTCACAGTATGTCTGATAATATTTTTTCTTCTGGTGAAAGTCTTATTTGTTTTATTTCGGCTAGATTAAAAGCAGTTTTTAATTTTTTAAGAACCATTTTAAAGTCAATATTATTAGCCCCTTTAAGCTATATATTTTTTCGATTATCTACTGAACAAACCATTGTTATACAATAACTTGCCTAATTCCCACAACCTGCCTAGTTAACCTAATTAACCTAGTTAAGCCTTTAAATGTCACTTTAGGCTGTATAGAAGTGCCTTGAAAAATATCTAGTCAAATATTATTTACTGTCATCATAAAAAAGATAAAATAAATCAGTTAATAGAGATAAGCTATTAAAACTATTATGTTTAGAAATGTGTTGAAAAAATCTGTAACACTTTATAATAATAACTACACACTATGAACCATTTAATAAGCATGATCAAATAGTGAATTCATTATCTGTTAAGCATTAACTCTACATTAATAAGCGTTAGTTATAACTGCAGCTACAAATGCTGTATTCATTGATTTATAACCACATTTATAATGTGCTTAATAACTGTACTTTCATACTTTGTTAATGATTTATTTTTCAATACTAAATTAAGTATTGCATTATTAACAAACTATTTGTATTTAAGAGTAGTTGGTGGTTTTTAAGATGATTCAGAATGAGTTAGTAAATGATTAATAAACTATTGAAATTAACGTTTATATATCTTATTATTGTAACCATGGAGAGACTAACAACAGGATGATGATCCAAATGCAGGCTTTATTAAAGGATGGTCAGCCAAGCAATAATCAGAACAGGAGCAAACAGATGTATAAGGGCAATCCAGAGTCATGGTCAAAATAGCAAGCAGAAGAATGGCAGCAGACAGGGAGAAACAGATAAACCAGGCAAGGATCAAAACACAGATAAACAAACCAGGAAACGCGTTGTGGTGTCACTCTATACAGATGAACAAGACTCAGCAACATTGTGTGTTTGTGTGCTCACTATATAGTCCATGTATCAGTGCTTGAGAGGCTACAGCTGTGAGAGTGCAATCAAGGGTGACTAGGATCAGGTGTGTGTGTGTGTGGCATGACTGAATATGTAGTCCGACTCTCAGCAGATCTGTAGTTCTTGAGATTGTGTGTGTGTTTACCAGCGATCTGAGGGGAGAGGATCGCTGGTGATCGTGACAATTATTCAGACATATAGTAATGGTTACTATGTATGTTAATAAATGCTTTATTAACTCAACTTCAAGCAGTTTTGTGACCTAATCTAAAGTGAGGACTATTTATGCTTTATAAATCCCTTATAAATTTGTATTATTACCAAAAAGTAACGTTGATACATTGTTTAAATAACTGGTCATTTTGAAAGTTTTAAGAGTTGTCAGACCCCAACATTGGGTCAAACACAGACAAAAGGTTGGGTTAAGAAGTGTCATTTAAATTTAATTTAAAACCCAACAGTGGGTTTGTCCATATATGACCTAACATTGAGTTATGACAACCCAGCATTTTTTATGGTGTCTAAAATAAGTGAAATAATTAACTCGCACTGAATTATTAGAAAAGAATGCGGATCATTTGCACATTACTTAATCTTTAAATAGCATGTTATAGTTAAAAGGCAACACATTTCAGTGCATCCCAATATTTGAATCCCACACAGCATTACAGCATTCACATGAGGGCTTTACCGCAAAACCCAAAGAAGACGTCATCAATCACCGCACATATTCATTAGTTTTGTTATTGGTTAAATACTGTGCTGGCTTGCGCAAAACACATCCTCTCCATCCTAAACAGTTCCACCCTAGACAGTGTTTATTTGAACACATAAACTCTAAAAATTCCACCGACAGCCCACTACACCGGTCATAAAGTGTGCTTTTTAAAATGACACAGTGGGCGTTTTCGTCAGTACAAAAGGCTAGAATTTTCTAAGCACATCAATAAAGCGTGTAATCATTTTTAGGTCGTATTTAGTTCAGGTGTTGAGCAATTTTCCGTTCTTATTTTACTCATCTAAAGGCGAAAAAGAAGGTTGAATGCACACATTTGCTGTACTTTTCCAGCACATGTCCTCCTTCTACTCTATTCCTTGATTTAGATTAATGATGTTTGGACACTGGACCTGTATATTGACTCAAAGGAGTACATTCACTCCTTCACTCTTATGACTTTTTCCCTATGACATATTGATTATAGATGATTATATGCATTATAATGATTAGACTTCATTGTCTGTGTATGAACACGTGTGTTTCTTCACCACATCCAAAGTCTGGATGAGATCCAGCTTCCATCTGGAGCTTATTGCAGTGCATGAACGTGCATTCATTCATTTTCTTTTGGCTTAGTCCCTGATTTATCAGGGATAGCCACAGCTGAATGAACCGCCAAGTATTCCAGCATATGTTTTACTTCCAGCTGCAACCCAGTGCTGGAAAACACCAATACACACTCACATTCACACACACTCATACACTATGGTCAATTTTGTTTACCCAATTCCTCTATAGTGCATGTGTTTAGACTGTGGGGAAACTGGAGCACCCGGAG
>CAIGQZ010000348.1:2238624-2258797 GCA_903798205.1 Danio tinwini | reverse complement strand
CAAAATAAAATATGATCATGCCTTGATTCTTAATTTAACTAGGCCAGCAAGGTCTGACTTTGCTTAGACAAAAGTCTTGTCATCTTCAATGCCTCCTCCTTCAACTTAGCCCAAACATGCTCAATAATGTTCATGTCTGATGTCTGGGCTGGCCAATCCTGGAACACTCTGACCTTCTTTGCTTTCAGGAGCTTTGATGTGGAGGCTGAAGTATGAGAAGGAGCGCTATCCTGCTGAAGAATTGTCCCTCTCCTGTGGTTTGTAATGTAATGGGCAGCACAAATGTCTTGATCTCTCAGGCTGTTGATGTTGCCATCCAATCTGCAGATCTCTCGCACTGAATGTAACCCCAAACCATGATTTTTCCTTCACCAAACTTGACTGATTTCTGTGAGAATCTTGGGTCCATGCAGGTTCCAGTAGGTCTTCTGCAGTATTTATAATAATTAGGATGCAGCTCAACAGATGATTCATCAGAAAAATCGACCTTCTGCCACATTTCCAAATGATCAACTAAAAGTCAAGTTAATATTTGTCGCTCTTACAACTGGGAAAGACGACAAGACTTTTGTCAGGTAGTGTATATAAGTGAAGTTTTACTTAATAATATTGTTAAAGGGATAATTTACCAAAAAATGTTCAATCCTCGTTTTCTTCTGTTGAACACTAAAGAAGATATTTTGAAGAATGTTGAAAGCCAGTAACCATTTACTTCCATAGGAGGCAAAAACAAATACTATGGAAGTCAATGGTTACAGGTTTCCAGCATTCTTCAAAATAACTTAATTTGTGTTCATCAGAAACTCAAACAGATTTGGAACAAGTGAATGGTGAATAAATGATGACAGATTATAATTTTGGGATGAATAATCTCTGAATCTGTTTTTTTTTTTCTTTAATGAGATACTGAATTATCCCTGAATGCATGTTTTGGGTCCAAACAGAATACTAGTCAATTAGTGTTCTCCAGTATTTCCTCAGCAAAGATCATTCTCGGCTGGTCAGGAAAAGGTGAGCGAGAGCGTGGGAGCAGTTAGAGGCTAAAAGCTGAGTATGAAAATGGCTATGCAAAGATAATCCCGTGGCCCTATTGTTCAGAGAGGATCTTCTCCCTCTTAGCTCCGGCTCTCGCCACCGTGTGGTTTTTCTCTCTTTTTTTCATCTCCACGGATGAGAGAGTTTCTGTCTTTAAGAATTTTCTTATGCTGATAAAGGAGGGAGTGGGCGTAAAGACACGGAGGACGCACGTCTTTGTGAAGCAAAGCAGAAGTCAACAGCCTGCGTTTTAAAGGGAAATAGTTGCAGTGGCAGGTGCTGGCTCCTGAAAGACAAAGACATCTGTCTTATTTGACCTATGCAAAAGTGTGATGGTGGAGAAGCCGTTGCTATTGCATTGCGTTTCTAATACTACCTGGATATGCAGACGATGTCCCGGGGAACGGTCAATCATTAAACATCCGAGCAGAGTTTATATAAACCTCCAATCATACAAAGGCTGCTTTTTTTATTGCCACTTTATGTGGGCTTGTGACTTGTGTGTGCTTACTCTTCAAAGTTCCTTCTGGAGAGTGTGTACAGCTCACTTACCAGCTGTCTGTCCACCTACATGCCACACACACCCTCCTGAATTATTAGCCACCCTATATATTTCTTCCCTAATTTCTGTTTAACGGAAAGATTTTTTTTCAACACATAATTTCATAATTCATTACAAAAAACTGATTTCTTTGTCATGATGACAGAACTTAATATTAGACTAGATATTTTTAGGATACTAGTATTCAGCTTAAAGTGCTTTTAAAGGCTTAACTAGGTTAACTAGTTAATTAGGCCAGTCATTGTATGACGATGGTTTGTTCTGTAGACAATCAAAAACAAATATTGCTTAAGGAGGCTAATAATATAGACCTTAACATGGTTTTAAAAATTAAAAACTGCATTTATTCTAGCCGAAATAAAACAAACAAGACTTTCTGCAGAAGAAAAAAGATTGTAAGAAAAATTCCTTGCTCTGTTAAACATCATTTGGGGGGAAAAAAAAATAATAATAAAATAAATAAATTGACAGGATGGTGAATAATTTTGACTTGTATACATGGTTTACAGGGACTCTCCATAGGCGTAATGTATTTTAAACCGCTTATTATATGGCCCTGCCCCACCTCTACCCCTAAATCCAAACCTCACCGGAAACCTGTGGACAATTTTGAATGTTGAAAAACACTGTTATGTACAATGCATCTGGAAAGTATGTATAGCGCTTCACTTTTTTCACGTTTCTTATGTTACAGCCTTATTCCAAAATAGATTGTTCATTTATTTGCTTAACATTTTACACACAATCCTCCCTAATAACAATGTGAAAAAAGAGTTTTTGAAATTGTTGCAAATTTATTACGAATAAAACACCTAAAACACATCAGTATTCACAGCCTTTGCTCAACACTTTGTTGATGCACCTTTGGCAGCAATTACAGCCTCAAGTCTTTTTGAATATGATGCCACAAGCTTGGCACATCTGTCTTTGGGAGTTTCTGCCCATTCCTCTTTGCAGTACCTCTCAAGCTCTATCATGTTCGATGCGAAGCGGCGGTGTACAGTCATTTTCAGATCTCTCCAGAGATGTTCAATAGGATTAAGGTCTGGGCTCTGGCTGGGCCACTCAAGGACATTTATCGAGTTGTTGTGAAGCCACTCCATTGATATTTTGGCGGTGTGCTTTGGGTCATCGTCCTGCTGGAAGATGAACCGTCGCCCCAGTCTGAGGTCAAGAGCACTCTGAAGCAGGTTTTGATTCAGGATGTCTCTGTACATTGCTGCATTCATCTTTCCCTCTATCCTGACTAGTCTTCCAGTTCCTGCTGCTGAAAAACATCCCCACAGCATGATGCTGCCACCACCATGCTTCACTATAGTGATGGTATTAGCCTGGTGATGAGTAGTGCCTGGTTTTCTCCAAACGTAACGCCTGGCATTCACTCCAAAGAGTTCAATTTGAGTCTCATCAGACCAGAGAGTTTAGTTTCTTGTGGTCTGAGAGTCCTTCAGATGCCTTTTGGCAAATTACAGGCAGGGAGTGGCTTCGGTCTGGCCCCTCTAACATACAGGCCTGATTGGTGGATTGCTGCACAGATGGTTGTCCTTCTGTAAGGTTTTTCTCTCTCCACAGAAGAAAGCTGGAGCTCAGACAGAGTGACCATCGGGTTATTGATCACCTCCCTGACTCCCCTCTACCTCCCCTTCTCCCCCGATCACTCAGCTTAGGTGGCCGGCCAGCTCTAGGACAAGTCCTGGTGGTTTCAAACATCTTCCACTTACAGATGATGGAGGCCGCTGTGCTCATGTGAACTTTCAGAGCAGCAGAAATTTTTCTGTACCCTTCCCCAGCCTTGTGCCTTGAGACAATCCTGTCCCGGAGGTCTACAGACAATTCCTTTGTCTTCATACTCGGTTTGTGTTTTGACATGCACTGTCAACCCTGAACCCTTATATAGACAGGTGTATGCCTTTTCCAAACATGTCCAATCAACTGAATTGACCACAGGTGAACTCTAATGAAGCTGCTGAAACATCTCAAGAATGATCAGTGGAAACAGAATGTAGCTGAGCTCCATTTAGAGCTTCACGCCAAAGGCTGTGAATACTGATGCACATGTGATTTTACAGGTCTTTTATTTTTAATAAATCTGCATCAATTTCAAAAACTCTTTTTTCAAATTGTCATTACGGGGGATTGTGTGTAGAATGTTGAGGAAATAAATGAATTTAATCGTGTATCAAAAGTGTATCAATACGTTCCGCATGCACTGTAGCAGTGGCATCAATTCATCTTACAAGGCTACACATCTACAGAGCCAGCTTACTGTATCAGACAGGAGCTCCATATTTTCAGCTCCCACATAATAATAATAAACACTGTTACATCGTTATATAGCCATTAAAAGGACAACCCTCTCCTAAACCCCAATGCTTCAGCGGAGAGCAATTAACTGGAGGTGATTTAGCCCAACGAGCCGTTGCTGAATTTACACTGAGGGTAAAGTTGTTGCCTCTGCACCTCTAAATCAAACCCAGGGTGTTAAACAGCATTATAAACAAGCACTAAATTATTGAGTTCGATCTTAAACCCGCTGCACAGTTAACAGTCATACTTCAACAGCACATATGACGAACAGGCCTGCCGTCCAAACACTGATATGCATTGTACAGTTAATCGAACAAACCTTGTGTGAATGGCTTCAAAAACAGAGCTCCAAATGTGCTCTCCATGTGCTCCCGCAGAGATAAACACATGTCGGATGGTGAGGATGTTCTGAGGAGCAGAGGAATGTCTGTGGCTTGTTTGAAATGCTTTGTGGTGCTCGGTCTTGATATAGCGATGATCCATCACAGCTGGAATCCTTATGTGCTGCTGCTTGGTCACTGTATTTAGATTATTGTGTGTTTACTTTTTTCATTCAGTTAGGTCCTAGTAGTCAATGTTGGGGATGCTATTCTATAACTGCAGCTTGATACATTACAAGCTAGTCGTGAGCTAAGCTACTGTTTAAATACCCTTCTAAATAAGTAGCTAGCTATTTATTTAGTGGCTAGCCACTCACACAGGTGATACCCTTGCTGAAAAAAACAGCTTAAACCAGCCTAAGCTGGTTTTAGCTGGTCGACCAGCCTGGTTTTAGATGGGTTTTGGCCATTTCCAGACTGGTTTCCAGCCATTTCCAGCCTGGTCTTAAAATGACCAGCTTAAACCAGCTAAAAACCAGCTTGACCAGCCTGGTTTAAGCTCAACATAGCTGGTTTTGGCTGGTCAAGCTGGTATTAGCTGGTCAACTCCCAGCCTGACCAGCTAAGACCAAACTGAAAATGGCTGGAAACCAGCCTGGAAATGGCCAAAACCCCTCTAAAACCAGACTGGGGTGCATTTCCCAAAACCATCGTTAGCCAACTAAGGTTGCAAGTTCCGCCATTACAAACATAGTTCATTGATTTGGTGTTTCCCAAATCCTTCGCTCCAACGAACATTCGCAAACTGCGTCGCAAACTTGAGCACTTGAAACTACACCTCTGGAGCTGTAGTTAGAAACATAGTTCCTGGCTGTGTTCTATTCCCACTTATCCCCCCTATGCCCTATTCGTTTAGAACATTCTAACATTCAAAGTTGGAATTATTAAAAATAAAAAAGCATTAAGTTAAACTCTCTTAGGTGTAATTTGCTTTTAAAGTATTTTTACAGTTCAGTTTTAGCGATCTTCATGTTTACAATTGTGCTCCCTTCGCAGTGCATTTTGAAAACATTGATATCATTTTGAACACAGCCTCATGGCGAACGCTATAGGTATATTTAAAAGCGAAAATTATGTTGCGTCTCCAAAGCTTGTGAAAATAAAAAACAGCATACGTTAATTCTTTTATTTTATAGTAGGTTATTTATTAAGTTTCTCTGCTGTACATGACATGGGTCTGTTGGTTAGAACTTTCTGCTGTGGTTTGCATGTGTCAAATTGTATTTTTTTTTTATAAATAAACAATATCCTAAATAATAATAATAATAATACTCATCATCATCATCATTAATATTATTAATATTATTATTAAAGTAAATATATTTATAATAAATCGTCTCATTTATTTATTTATATGATATTAGAATAGTGTTAGCTTTTGTAAGTGATTTTATGTTATAGAATATAATATGTAATGTTCAACTTCTCAATAATATTAGTAAAGCAAACATTGGCCCTATGTGCCATTTACATATTTTTAATTAATATGGAAAGCGAGTGCATGTTTTTATCAAAACTAATATTGGATTTTATTTTAAATGCGTGTTTGTGTAAAACAATATAATTTGCACAAAGAAATGAAGGGGTTGTTCTTTAAAGAAGTTACTCCACCCCGTTTAGAGCATCATTATGGGCGTTTTACGTTATAACTAACGTGGTTCAAGCGATGGATCTGTGACAGAGAAACTACATGTTTTGGGAAACACTCGTCACTACATCGTTCTTTTGCCAAACGATGCTTCGTACTATGATAGTTCAGCCGCGAGTTATGTCGTTTGGGAAACACACCTCTAGTCGACTTTTCAGCAGGGACGCTACAGGTTTGTAGTTTAATAATGTATTAAGCGACTCATGAGCTAAGCTACTGTTAAAATACCCTTCTAAATAAGTAGCTAGCTACTCACAAAGATGATACGCTACAAGTTTGTAGTTTGATACGCTATGGTACACTGTAGTTTAATACGCTACAAGCTACTGTTGAGCTAAATTTACTGTTAAAATACCCTTCTAAAAAAGTAACTAGCTACTTATGTAGTAGCTAGCCACTCACATAGGTGATATGCTACAAGTTTGTAGTTTTATACGCTACGCTACACTGTAGTTTGATTCACTACAAGCTACTCGTAAGCTTAATTTACTGTTAAAATACCCTTTTATATAATTAACTAGCTACTTATTTAGTAGCTAGCCACTCACGTAGGTGATATGCTACAAGTTTGTAGCTTGATACGCTACACTACACTGTAGTTTGATTCGCTACAAGCTACTCATGAACTAAGCTACCGTAAAATACTCTTCTAAATAAGTAGCTAGTTACTTATTTAATAGCTAGCCACTCACACAGGTGATATACTATAAGTTTGTAGTTTGACACGCTACATTACGCTGTAGTTTGATACACTGTAAGCTACTCAAGCTAAACTACTGTATATTATAGTTTTATAAGTAGCTAGCTTCTTTCTTACTAGCTACTCACACACGTGATTCGCTACATGTTTGTAGTTTGATATGCTATGTTACACTGTAGTTTGATATGCTATTAAGCTACTCGTAAGCTAAGCTACTGTTAAAATACCCTTCCAAAGTTGCTAGCTACTCACAAAGGTGATATGTTACAAGTTTGTAGTTTGATACGCTAGCTACTAATAATAATCTAAGCTACTGTTAAAATACCCTTCTAAATAAGTAGTTAGTTACTTATTTAGTAGCTAGCCACACACAAAGGTGATACGGAACAAGTTTGTAGTTTTTTACGCTACGCTATATTATAGTTTGATACGCTACAGGCTACTCATAACCTTAGCTACTGTTAAAATACTCATTTAAATAAGTAGCTAGCCACTCACACAGGTGATACACTACATGTTTGTAGTTTGATATGCTATGCTACACTGTAGTTTGATACGCTATTAAGCTACTCATAAGCCTAGCTAAAATACCCTTCAAAATAAGTAGCTAGCTACTTATTTAATAGCTAGCCACTCACACAGGTCATTCGCTATGTTTGTAGTTTGATTCGCTGTATTATAGTTGATACGCTACAAGCTACTTATAAGCTAAGCTACTGTTAAAATCCCCTTCTAATTAAGTAGCTAGCTACTTATTTAACAGCTAGCCACGCACAGGGGTGATACGCTACAAGTTTGTAGTTTGATACGCTATGCTACACTGTAGATTGATAAGCTACAATCTTCTCATAAGCTAAGCTACTATTAAAGTACCCTTCTAAATAAGTAGCTAGTTACTTATTTAGTAGCTAGTCACTCACAAAGTTGATACGCTACAAGTTTGTAGTTTGATACGCTATGCTACACTGTAGTTTGATACACTACAAGCTACTCGTGAGCTAACCCTGCTGAAAAATCCAGCTTAAACCAGTCTAAGCTGGTTGGCTGGTTTAAGCTGGTCGATCAACCTAGTTTTAGAGCGGTTTTGGCCATTTCCAGCCTGGTCTTAGCTGGTCAGGCTGGGAGTTGACCAGCCAAAACCAGCTATGTCCAGCTTAAACCAGGCTGGCCAAGCTGGTTTTAGCTGGTTTAAGCTGGTCATTTTCCAGCCTGACCAGCTAAGACCAGGCTGGAAATGGACAAAACCACTCTAAAGTCAGGCTTGTCAACCAGCTAAAACCAGCCAACCAGCTTAGGCTGGTTCAAGCTGTTTTTTTCAGCAGGGAAGCTACTGTTAAAATACCCGTCTAAATAAATAGCTAGCTACTCACGTAGGTGATACGCTACAAGTTTGTAGTTTGATATACTATGCTACACTGTAGATTGATAGGCTACAACAATCTACAGTAGCTAAGCTTCTGTTAAAATACCCTTCTAAATAAGTAGCTAGTTACTTGTCTAAAAAACTGGAGCTTACGTATGTAACCTAATGGGAACATACATTTTTAGAACATAAAGTTGTCAGCTGGGTACATTTATGCACAAGCACAATTAGAGTTTCAGTTTTGCATGTGCTAAAAAGCCGCACTGAAGGCCTTTGGGTATCCAAATCAGGGAAAACATTGTGAGGAAATCATTTTGAATAAAAATCAGGCCAAAACAAAGTTTGGAGCTTCAATGTTTGAACACTTAGCCTAAATAAACTTTCAAGAATGGTTTACATTGGTTAGTAAAGTCTTTCAAACTGCCATTAGTCCACGCCTTCTTTGACATGGAAATCTTCTCCGGTTCATTTCCACTGTTCATTCGGTTAAGGTCAGAATGTTTTTCATGTTTAATCCTGTAAAGCTGCTTGTTCTAACCTAAAGGTGGTGAACTCCGGTACTGGAGAACCATAGTATTTTGTCCAAATTTGACTGTATATTTCTTGTAACTCTTAGATCTTAATTGGCTTGTTCAGGGTGTGTTTGATTAAGGTTGGAGTGAAAATGCAGAAATTGCTTTAAATAGTCTACTCTACCTGACAAAAGTAGTAAGAACAACAAATAATAACTTGACTTCTAGTTGATCATTTGCTATCAGGAGTGGCTTATATGAAAGGCAAAGGCCTACACTTATTTGACCAAAATAAAATATGATCATGCCTTGATTTTAAATGATTTAATTAGGACAGTAAGGTCTGACTTTGCTTAGACAAAAGTTTTGTCACTGAACCTTCAGTAATGTCCAGTATAGAATATAAAGTCATGCTGCAGTGGAAACAGAATGAATATTGTGTCTGACTCCATCATGAGCTTGGAGGACTGCATCCATACATCTCTGAATGACTCAAATCACTAATTAATAAAGTCCTCTGGAATGGCAAAGTAAGCGTTCTTGCAGGACTCATCTTCAATGCCTCCTCCTTCATCTTACCCCAGACATGCTCAATAATGTTCATGTCTGGTGACTGGGCTGGCCAATCCTGGAGCACCTTGACCTTCTTTGCTTTCAGGAGCTTTGATGTGGAGGCTGAAGTATGAGGAGCGCTATCCTGCTGAAGAATTGTCCCTCTCCTGTAGTTTGTAATGTAATGGGCAGCACAAATGTCTTGATACCTCAGGCTGTTGATGTTGCCATCCAATCTGCAGATCTCTCGCACGCCCCCATACTGAATGTAACCCCAAACCATGAGTTCTTCTTCACCAATCTTGACTGATTTCTGTTAGAATTTTCGGTCCATGCTGGTTCCAGTAGGTCTTCTGCAGTATTTGTGATGATTGGGATGCAGATCAACAGATGACTCATCAGAAAAGTCGACCTTCTGCCACTTTCCCAAATGATCAACTAGAAGTCAAGTTAATATTTGTCGCTCTTACAACTGAGATCAACAACAATACTTTTGTCATGCAAACATCACTATTATCAGATGTCTTACTGCCGTTTATTTTGACATTGGGACATATTTTGACAGAAAAACTCAACAAGACAGCATATTTACCGTCATCAGGATGTTTGTTAATGGTAGAGGTGTTTTATACTCACTTTTAGCCCTAAACAAAGAATGCAAACGAACTTTACTGTTAGTACACTGTTAACAATTGTCTGTAGAATCTTTAGTAACTTACTGGCAGCAGTTCGCCAGTAACTCAATTACAGCTAAATACTGTATTTACATTTACAGCACCATTTATCTTGCTGTATTTGTATTTACAGTATTGTATATCTTTACTGTAAAATATGCAGTGATTTTCACAATGCAACTATAAAATAGAGTAACACTGCCTAACTCTCCTACAGTAAAATACAGTTCATATTACAGTTGAATACTGTACAATTCACAAAAATCTTTAACAGTGTACAGTTAGTTATAGTTAGTATAGTATATTCAATTTAAAGGCTTAACTAGTCTAATTAGGTTAGAGTAATTAGGCAAGTCATTGAACAACAGTGGTAGACAATTAAAAAGAATGGAGGGGGGGCTAATATTATTGACCTTAAATTATTTTACCATTATAACAAAAGGCTTTTATCGTCTAAACTAACAGAAAAGTGTCTCTGTGACTTATGGTGTGAATAGGGACACCCTGGACAGATGGCCGGTCCTTCATAGGGCTAAAGCTCACACCTATTGAGGATTTGTTGTTTCCAATTTGCCAGTCTAGTTTAATTAAGATAACATGCTAACACTTTGACTTTGTGAAGCTCTCCGATTTAAAAAGTGTCAGTAATTATCACAGGGAACAGCCGCGAGGTGAAGAACAGGGCAGCTTTTCCCCTTTTAAATAGATTGTCTGCTGTTGGTGATCAATAATCTCAATCGATTCAGGCTAAACAGCTGTGAGGCTACGCAATCCATTCAAAAGCATCTCAAAGAAATGAACAATAATTCAGCCGAACAAAGATTAGATTAGTCGAGACGAAGCAGTGAATGATGCAGGCATGTTTGCATCAAAGAGAGAATTTGCATTCAAACACAGCATCTCTTTTCTCGGCGGCCGATATTATTTGCAGATTCTATTGAAGAAACGCCAGCATCGCTTTGCAGGCAAATGTTGAGCACACATGCCGAATCAAAGTGTGTTGAGTTCACTTTGAGCATTAAAGGCACATATGGAGACTGTGACATGGAAGACAGAGATGAGAACTAGATGAGGGGAACATGACTTCCAGATATCTCTTATGTTTTTGTGCGCTGTGTTATAACGTTTGTGAACTTGTGACTGAACTTGTACGAATTTGTACAAATTAGCCACCAAACTGACAAAACGTAAAATACTTACGTTTTCTCGTGAGATCAGGCTGGATAGCGTAGCCTCCATTAGATGCGCACTTCAGAATCTCGCTGAAAGCAATAGATCATCCATGAAAGTGGCATTTGTTTTTCAGTTACATACTACTCTGCTCGTATACTGTTTTTATACATACTATATAGTATGGAAGTACATGATTTCGGACGCAGCCCTAGTTTCATCAATCGCATCACATTGGACTGCTACATTAATTTTAAAATGATAAGTTGTATTATTTGTGAATTACACTCAAAAAAATTATGTTTGCTGTTTGTTCAAACTACTTATTTAAAATGAGCTGAAACAACACAATTCTTGAGTTTTTCGGGGGACAACTTAATCGTTTTATTTTCAATCCTTTAAATTTGTAACAATTAATAAGCTGACTTAATTTCTCCTTGTTGTCCTAACACAAATCAATTGTGAGGAACTCATAATTTTTTTAATAGTGTATGATATTAAATATCGCACCAAAAGATCTGTAAAAAACACTTTCTTTGGCGAGGACAAGGACGCAAGGACGAAGAGAGGCAAGGACGTTTCGTAATTTCTTTCTAAAATGAGCATTTTACTTAAGTTCCTGTGTGTATACGTTTATTAATTCAACATTAATAATTAAAATAGGTTCCCTTTGTCTTTAAAATAACTAAAAAATAAACAGGAGGCTGAGAAAAAAGCTCATTTTAGAAGATGATTTTTATTATTTAGTTAAGAACAAAATTATTCATACCCTTGCAAATTCTGACTTAAAGATACCTTTACTCAACCAGCAATTTGTTTTGACCGGAAATGACACAGACTTCTCCCAGAAGATTATAAGACACGAGGCATCATTGTGAAAATATTTCTCAGCTTTTATTTACATTTGAACAAAAAGTGGCATGTCCAAAATTATTCATACCCTACCTAATAATCAATAGAAAAGCTTTTATTGGCTATTACAGCAATCAAACCTTTGCTATAATTGCTAACCGTGTCTCTACTGGTATTTTTGCTCATTCATCTTTAGCAATGCCAGTTTGAGGGTCTCCTTGCAATCAGCCTGATCTTTAGCTCCCTCCACAGATCTTCAATTGGGTTTAAGTCAGGACTCTGGCTGGGCCACTGCAAAACTCTAATGTTTTTGTCTGCAAACCATTTCTAATTTGCATTTTGACCACTTTTGCTGTGTGTTTTGGGTGGTTGTCATGCTGAAATGTCCACCGGTTCCCAAGTTTCTCTGCAGACTGCCTGATGATGTTGAGAATTTTGATGTATTTCTCCATTTTCATGGTGTCATTTATTGTAATTAGATTCTCTGGTCCACCGGCTGAAAAACACCCCCAACACATTAGGTTCCCACCACCATGTTTAACAGTGGGGATGGTGTTCTTAGGGTTGAAAGCGTTTTAAGATATTTTTGTATACATTTTAAATATATATATGAACATGTAGGTAAATATTTGTTATTCCCATAGTTGAAAAAAATGTCCATCTTGAAATTAGTGTTGCATATATGGCATATATTCTATATATGTGCAACCCAAATAGTAACTTGTATGTCATATATGTAATTTGCATATATTAGCATAGATTTCCATATGGGAAATGTACACATAATGTATACCCTAAGGAATTCCTCTGTTTATCCAGAAAAAGTTATGTGATCACTCAAGGTGCTAACATATTTCTTTTCATCAGGGTGTAAGACTAGGTATAGTCACCATGTAGCACCAGTTGAGCAAAACAAGTTATCAAAAGAAATAATAGCATGTATGAGGGATGCTCACGTGAAGTTGTTCTTTTTTGTTTTGTGACCACGTGCTCTCTCTCCATCTCTTTGTTTACGTCCAACTTTACCCCTCCTCCACAGCTTTCCTGCAGCCTATTGCTCATTAGTCTCACTGAGGCCGGTTCACACCTCATTGCCACCTCCATTCATTGCTGTATTTGGTGATTTGCCCCCTTTAGTAGGTCAATGGGACCCCTTTCAGATTCAGCTGCCCCCCTGCTTGCCTGAAGAACAAGAGGAGCACTAACAGACAATTAGTCAGATTTATTGCAGAATAAAGCTCAGAGGAACACTTCCTTATTTCAGGGAAAGTTTCTATAGCGGTGAATTCTAAATATCCTAGTTAGTGAGTTAGTGAGTGAGTCTTCATATACAGTTAAAGTCAGAATTATTCGCCCCCCTTTGAATTTTTTTCTTTTATAAATATTTCCCAAATGATGTTTAACAGAGCAAGGACATTTTGACAGTATGTCTGATAATGTTTTTTCTTTCTGAAAAAGTCTTATTTGTTTTATTTTGGCTAGAATAAAAGCAGTTTTAAATTTTTTAAGAACTATTTTAAGATCAAAATTATTAGCCCCTTTAAGCTAATTTTTTTTGGCGATGGTCTACAGAACAAACCATCGTTATATATAACTTGCCTAATTACCCTAACCTGCCTAGTTAACCTAATTAACCTAGTTAAGCCTTTAAATGTCACTTTAAGCTGTATAGAAGTGTCTTGAAAAGTATCTAGTCAAATATTATTTACTGTCATCATGGCAAAGATAAAATAAATCAGTTATTAGAGATAAATTAGGGGCAGAGCTAGGGACAGCTGTCTGTTCCTAGCTACGTCTGTCAATGGATCACCAGCTTTCTGACAGATAGACAACAGCTAGTCAGAATGGGTAAAATCACATCCGACAGCCACACCATCAGCACTGGTGCCCCTAAGGGATGTGTTCTCTCCCCACTGCTCTTCTCCCTGTACACCAACGACTGCACCGCAAAAGACCCCTCCATTAAGCTCTTGAAGTTTGCGGATGACACTACTGTTATCGGCCTCATCCGGAACGGTGACGAGTCTGCAAACAGACAGGAGATGGTGCGGCTGGCTTTATGGTGCAGATACAACAACCTGGAGCTGAACACGCTCAAAACAGTGGAGATGATAATAGACTTTAGGAGAAACCCCCCTACACTCCCCCCACTCACCATCATGAACAGCACTGTGGCTGCGGTAGAGTCATTCAGGTCAGTCATTCTCTCAGGATCTGAAGTGGGACATTCACATTGACTCCATTGTAAAGAAAGCCCAGCAGAGACTGTACTTCCTTCATCAGCTAAGGAAGTTCAACCTGCCACAGGAGCGGCTCGTACAGTTCTACTCAGCTGTCATCCAATCCATCCTCTGCACTTCAATCACCGTCTGGTTCAGCTCAGCTGCCAAAACCGACCTCCGTAGACTACAGCGAATAGTCCGGACTGCTGAACGAATCACTGGCACTACCCTTCCTACACTTCAAGAACTGTACTCTTCCAGAGTGAGTAAAAGGGCTTGCAAAATCATCATGCAAAAATGCTCTGCAATTTCCCACAATGCAAGCTACATTTTCCCACAAAACATGCAAATAGCACCAAACACAATGGAAGTGGTGGCACGGTGGCTCAGTGGTTAGCACTGTCACCTCACAGCAGGAACATCGCTGGTTCGAGTCCCGGCTGGGTCAGTTGGCATTTCTGTGTGCAGTTTGTATGCTCTCCCTGTGTTGGCATGGCTTTCCTCCAGTGCTCCGGTTTCCCCCACAGTCCAAACACATTGGCCGTAGTTTATGAGCGTGTGTGAGTGTGTATGGGTGTTTTCCAGTAAGTTGGGTTGTGGTTGGAAGGGCATCCATTTCTTAAAACATATGCTGGAATACTTGGTGGTTTATTCCGCTGTGGTGACCTCTAATAAGCCGAAGAAAAATAAATGAATGAATGACAGCGAAAATGTTTCAAGGGGATCCAAAAACTTGATAGACCCGGCTATTTAGGGTTTGGTTATTGACCAAGATGTACAGGATGTTTTTTAAAAAGACACGACAGATTTACTTTGGTCAGAAATTAAAAGTAGAATTCCACTGTACAAAATAAATATGGCTCCAACAGTTTCCTTTGAGTCTTACCAGTATCTGGTCTCACAAATGGGGTCAGGCATGAGTGACTAAACCATTTCAAAGGTGCAGTATTTAGTCATTTTCCTGTCACTGGGAAATAATAATGTTAAAGTAACTGATGTCTTAATATAACGTTGTGTCAAAGGAAATGAAACAAACTAGGAAACATTAGTCCCAGGGCCAGTGGGGAACATGAGTGGTGTGTCACACTTCGCAGAGGCGTTTTTGCTGTCTGTTTCTTGGACTTTGCTGTTGTTTAGAGAGCAAATTGGGTCAATAAAGGTTTTACTAGAGAGAAAATTGTCACCTCAAGCCCTGTGTGGAAACCTTATAACTGTGAGCAGAACTCTGGCGAACAAACAAACAGTGATCTTATTGGAATTTCGGAGAACACCATTTTGTTGTTTCCTAGAATGGTAGACGTCCCATTTGATTTTTCTTTTGAAATATATAAAAGTTTAGGTTTATTTTCAGTCATATCTTTTAGGTCACATTGACAAATGTGTTACTGCTGTTGAGTTGCATCACTAAATGAATGAATAAAGGGACAATAGCTGATACCATCCACCTATTTGTATAGGTGGTAAACACACAACAAAAGTGGTAAAAAAAAAAGTTAGGAGACAAAAACATGAACGTTTTGGAGTGGCCTAGCCAGAGTCCTGACCTAAATCCAAGACTTCAGAAGTAGCTTTGGATGGCTGGGAGGGATGTGCATTTTTAATGCTATCATGCTTAAGTTAGCCTTTTCCCAGATCTCCTACCTCACCTTTAATAGACAAACCAGCAGACCAACCACATAGTAAAACATCTGAAATGTTGTTTTGGTCATTCTAAAACGCTGTAACTATTTCAGTATTAGTGTTATTATATTATTAATGACCTCCAGAATCAGGAGTGTCTGCGCTCTGCGTCTCATGCCTTCAAACTCCACCACGCATTCACTGCGTGTCAGGATTGTCTTCTGAGGGGCAAATCATTTATTAACTAAAGAAAAGATTCAGGCAGCTTCTCTTATCGCAACAATTTACATTTGTACTGTGGATATTTGGTGCCAGTTAATCAAGAACTGACGATTTTGTTCGGTTTGACTCGTTGGTTGAAACGCTTCTTTATTTGCACGTCTTTTATGCGATGATCCAGTTTTGCGCATAAAGTTAATTTGCATTTTTTGATTGGAAACATAGCTACTCTTCAACGTACAGAGTTACAAGAGTATTTTCAGATATAAATCGATCTAAGTGAGAACATTTGGTTGGGTCAGATGGAGCTAAAGAAAGTGCATCTATTTCATTTCACGCCACTGGAAGACCCCATATCAATGTTTTAAAAGTATTTTGTTCGTCACGCAAAGCATATGTAGATTGTGTTTCTTTTTTTAGCGAATTGTCTATATGCAGCCACTAAAAATCTTCAATGATGTGAATATTTTCAATCTTATTATTTATTGTTTTTACAGCATCTATAATGCAATTTACTAAAAAATATAGTCCGTTAAGTTTGGAATTGTAGTATTATAAACTACTATGAAGTTCTCTAACTGGTGAATGACATAAATTAGTGCTTTAGCTTGATTGTGGTCATCTATTCCCTGCACATTCATGACTTCAGAAGATTTCCAATTCAACACCCACAACAAACATGATAAAGAAATGGTAAAAAGACAAAAACATGAACGTTTTGGAGTGGCCCAGCCAGAGTCCTGACCTAAATCCAAGACTGCAGAAGTAGCTTTGGATGGCAGGGAGGGATGTGCATTTTTAATGCTATCATGCTAAAGTTAGCATTCTCCCAGATCTCCTACCTCACCTTTAATAGACAAACCAGCAGACCAACCACATAGTAAAACATCCGAAATGTTGTTTTAGTCATTTTAACATCTCTCAGCCAAAGGTGCACGCCCTCCCCCCAAAGAGAGTCTCACACCTCCAAAAGCCACGTTGATTGTGTTTCGTTTTTGTCTTCTAAGTCATTTATTATAAGAAGAAAAAAGGCTCAAAGTGGCTTCTCCTGCCACAGCAAATTCAGTTTTTCTTTTTGATATTTTCTGCCATAAGCTAAATTGGCTGTAGTGTATGTGAGTGTGTGCAAGAGTGTATGAATGTTTCCCAGTGTTGGGTTGCGATTGAAAGGGCATCCACTGCGTAAAACATATGCTGGATAAGTTGGTGGTTCATTCCGCTGTGGCGACCCCAGATTAATAAAGGGACTAAGCTAAAAAGAAAATGAACGAATGAATGAATATTTGCCGCCATTTTATCAGGAAGTGACCATTTTGTTCTCTTCGACTAATTGGATGGAAACGCTGCTTTATTCTCAAATTCTTTATGTGATAGTCCATCTAATTTGCATCTTTGCTATAGATGTTCAGTTCTTTCCCGAGCCCATTGATAGGCTGTGAAAAGGACCTTAATAGGACCAGGAGAATGTTCACCCCCCAATCAATGGCCGTGCTGCTGTCTATAAATGGACGATTTTAGGATGTGTGAATGTTTTCTGTGCATTAGTACGCCAAACTAATCGTAGCTTGAATAAAACAGGAGATGTTATCTAAGCTTCTCCTGTGGTTGAGATAATGCGTTCGCAAGCTCTTCACTTTGTTGGGGTCCTCTTTACTGTGCAAACACAAACCGTGTCAGAGGTGTGTGGACATTGTTGCCACACACACACACACACACACACAAAGAATGAACGGAACAGCTTTATCTAAGAAGAATAAAGAAAGGGGATGTATTAGTCATCCTTCATTCATCCATTCATTTTCCTTTGGCTTAGTTACTTATTTATTAGGGGTCGCCACAGCGGAATGAACCGCCAACTTATCTAGCATATGTTTTGTACAGCAGATGCCCTTCCAGCTGCAACCCAGTACTGGGAAACACCCATACACTCTCACATGCACACACACACACACACACACACACACACTACGGCCAATTTAGCTTATTCAGTTCCCCTGTAGCTCATGTGTTTGGACTGTGGGGGAAACCGGAGCATCCAGAGGAAACCCACGCCAACACGGGGAGAACATGCAAACAATACACAGAAATGCCAACTGGCCCAGCCGGACTCAGCGACCTTCTTGCTGTGAGGCAACAATGCTAACTACTAAGCATGACACTGAGTTTTTTCGACAGAGTTTTGACACTGAACTGTTTCGCCCCCTGGGTTAAATTAAGTTGAACATTCCTAAATTCAGTTTGTTTGTTTAAATTCAGCCAATATAAATTGTTTGCAACCACTTACCTTAAAAAAAAAAGTAAATCCAATGAATATTCTATTTCAGCGTGCCAGCATTCTTCTAAATATCTTCTTTTGTGTTAAATGGAAAAAACAAATGTTTTGAATCAATGATTGGAGTAGGCTAAATTAAGATGGCTGAACTATCTCTTTGATTAAACCTTAAAACATTAATGTTCTTCTTTAGAGGAAAACATCAAAGAGGGGGTTCGCTTTGACAAAAACTACAATCCCAGAGTGCACTGGGCCAGCTGTTTGGTAGTCCTGAGGTTTTATTGATGGAGGGTGATTCATATCTTCTTTTTTCAGGAAGGATAAAGCTTTCTAAAGGGATACTTCACTCAAAATCACATAATTTATTTTCTGCTTGTAACCTTTATGTTGTTGAACACAAAAGAAGATATTTTGAAGAATGTTGGCTGCATTGACTTCCATCGGAAAACTATATATCTGATGGACGTCAATGGGTGCACTGAAAAAATGATTTATTGGATTTACTATAGGGTAAGTGGTGGCAAACTATTTATGGGTTAAATTTCATTCATTCATTTTCCTTAGTCCCTTTATTAATATCAGCGGTCGCTACAGCGGAATGAACCACCAACTTATCCAGCATATGTTTTAAACAAGGAATGCCCTTCCAGCTGCTACCCAGTACTGGGAAACATCGATACACACTCTCATTCACACACATACACGAACTTGAATGACTCGAACCAGTGACCTTCTTGCAGTGAGGTGACAGTGCTAACCACTGAGCCACCAGGTCACCCCCTGGGTTAAATTTAACTCAACAAATTAGGTTGGAACATTACTAATCCACTCTGTTTACATTCAGCCCATATGAATTGTTGGCAACCACTTACCTTAAAAAAATATGATTAAATCCAATGAATATTTTATTTCAGCGTGCCAGCATTCTTCTAAATATCTTCTTTTGTGTTCTACGGAAGAAACAAATGTTTTGAATAGGCCTAAGTGATTGGTGGTAAACCTAAATGAAGATGGCTAAACTAACTCTTTGATTAAACCTTAAAACATTAATGTTCTTCTTTAGAGGAAAACATCAAAGAGGGGGTTCGCTTTGACAAAAACTACAATCCCAGAGTGCACTGGGCCAGCTGTTTGGTAGACCTGAGGTGTTAGTGATGGAGGGGGAGTCAGGTCTTTCTGCTCACACACTCCTCCATCCATGAGTGCGGAATCTCGCTGTATCTGAAGAAGTGCTGCGGGAGGCCGACGACACCGGATTTATCGACAAAACAACAAAAACTTCGCGTTCCCGAACATACATACACCGATTTATCTGGAGAAGTGTGGCTCTAATAAACCCGCACTCGAGGGTTTTGATTGCTTTTGATCTGCCGACCGAAGTGGCGAAGGGGGTAAAAGTTTTTTCCTCTACCTTCATCACGCACGAGCGCAAACAAAACCCGCACGGGTGGGATTTCCAAAAGAAAAACGTGCAAACTCGGTGAGAAAATCGGTATTTGGGTGCTGTGAGGGAATTTTAGACGTTATGTTACTTCATGGAATCATCTTAAAGACAAGCACGCGTTTCTACTGAGGACTTTATTCACCAATTGCAGACGATTTTCCGGCGAGTTGAAGAAAAACTGAGCAACATCTGAGAGTTTTCATTTAAAAACAAACAAACAAAGACTAATGTGGAGTTTCGTCCAGTGACTATTGTGGAGACGGTATATTATAACTTCTGAATCTGTCCTGGATTGAGTCTTTCCTCAGAGGATTTGCTTCAGAAAGGTGAGTAACGCTTGTAAATGGACTCTAGCATGTATGTCTGTAATAAAACGCACATGCTTTTGCTGTTTTATTAAATTCGAACTGCACTACAAAACTAGCTAGAGTTTTGGTAACTAAAAATTGGTGGACAGTATAAAAGACTAGATGATTTTGGACTGAGTTAGATGACAGTTATATAGTTTACATTATGTAGGCAGTTTATCCTGTTTAATTTTTTTGTGTTTATTTATTTTATAGAGGAAAAGTTGGATTTATATTTGCACATTCGTTCATTTAGAAGTCTCTATATTGTTTACTATGTTACTTTGAATATTC
>CAIGQZ010000348.1:2216721-2238614 GCA_903798205.1 Danio tinwini | reverse complement strand
CTTCTAAATGAACGAATGTGCGAATATAAAACCAACTTTACCTCTATCTAAATAAAACCTTCCCTGTTAGTGGCTTCTATGCAAAAGGTGTGTTGTTGTGTTAAGCTTGTAACCCTGAGCTATTGGGTTACTTAATGATTTGATTTTCCTAGACAGAGTTGAGGGAGCCTCTCAGTTACACTGAGTAGAAATTTGTTCTGAAACCGGTTTAATATTAGTATTTGGTAAATCAGTGATGTGTTTTGATATCTCCATGTTTGAGGTTTGGCTGAATCCCTTTGCCAACATATATGCGTGGAGTCATCTTGATGTGAAGACAGGTTTGATCTTGCAGATGTTTATCTTGGAGTAAAAACAACATAGCTATCTATCGCCTATTGAAGCATGAGTTTGGAATGGAGCTGTGTAGGAAGGATAATTCATAAAATATTTATTGAAATACCAATCATTCATAACTTCACTGCAAACTAGGGCGGCACAATATACCATTTTCCTGTTATAATAATATATGCAATATCAATATTGTAGACATCAATTAAATTTATATATATGTATATATAATAACTTTTAAAAAGCTGGGTTTTTGTAATAAAAACATGCAAAACTGAACATTGGGTTAATTTTTTTTTTTATAAAATTCAAGGTGACCCAACGGTAGATTACAAAACCTCAGCAGTTTTTAGGTTGTATATTCATTTATGTTCATAATGGTATTTATTTTTTTTTGTTTTACCCAACAGTCAACTTTATCAAATGAAATGAGTGTAGTTAACTCAAAATTTACTAAAAGTTAATTCTACTCATTTGAAAAGTGTTGAAGGAAATGAGTTAATTAATACCTTTATTACTTTAACTTAATTTGAGTAAGTTCACAGTACTCATAAAGATTAGTTTTTTTGACTCAAATAGTTTGTAACAATCGGTTTCCTCAAATGGTTTGAGTTGTCGTAACCTATTGGGTTTTACAGTACTCAATTGGTTTGAGTTCTCTTTATTTATTGGGTTTTACTGTGCTTAATGTACTCAAATGAATAAAATTTTCCTTAAATGGTTTGAGTTAGCTTAACTTTTTGCGTTTTACAGTGGACAAAACAAAAGTGTAATATATGTAAATAATTTAATGTGTGCTGTATATTCATCTATATTTAATGTATTAAAACACACACTGTCTTGTTTATATTTTTATATATAAAATTTATATGTAACAAAAGTATGCATAAAAGTTAATATGTATGTACATATTTGTACATGTATAAGTATTTAAATGCATATGAAATTCATATTTTAGTCACAGAACATCTTTAGAAACGGAAAGATAATGCATTTAAATTCAAGCAAAATATGTGACCTATATTCACTGAGAAATGGATAAAAATATTCATGTGTACTTGTGTGTACTTGTATATGCTAAGCACTGTACACACACAAACATATATTATATTAGGGCTGTGCAAAAATATTGAAACATCTAACTATCACGATAATTTCTTTTACGATAGTGTATCGATAGTCCAACCTCAAGTATCGATTCAAGTTATGCCAAACGACCTCCTCCTCCGCTCCTGTAGATGTCGCGATCAACAAAACGTCAAGTAGTACGGTATCAGAAGTAAGCAAGAGTGAGCATGGCGGAAAATATAAAGGTGCCTCCAGCTTTTAGAGCTGACGTGTGGCTGCACTTTGGTTTTAGCGCTATACTAGGGAGTACTGAATTAGACAAAAAAAAGCCATTTGTAAGCTTTGCAATATATATAGTTCTCTGTTCAATCACACTGTGCAGCTCTAATGAATTGAAAGAGATGGAAAATAAATTGGAATTTTAATTTGTCTGCCGACTTTATCAAGTTGTTAATATAATGTAACGCATACTAATACAAACTATTGCAATATATCACAGTATTTATTGTATCGCAATAAATCATGATATATTGTATTGTGACCCATGCCAATACACAGCCCTAATATATATATATATATATATATATATATAAATTATGTAAATATACAATTTTATTTTGTATGAGATTAGTCATGATTAATAGTTAAACAGCACTAATGGTAAGTGACCATTGTCATTTTAAGTAAAGACATTAATGGACCATTTCCACCTTTTCTCTGGTGTGAAGAGCATGATGGAGGAGCTCAGCAGTTTATGAATGGAGACGTGTTGTCTGCTGACTGCATGTGCAGACTTGACCCAGACTTGTTGCGAGTCAGACAATTAGATATGCCTATATAAGATTTTAGAAAAGTTAGCAGAAAAATACTTCCCCGGTGTAGTATTGCTTTGCTTCAGCTCCATTTAAAATTTTATTCTGTATTTTTAACTTAAATGTTTTTCTTCACTTGTTTAAAATCTTTTTTTCTTCTATTGAGCACAAATTAAAATGTTGAAAACCTGTAACCATTGACTTCCATATTAGTTTTTTCTACTATGGAAGTCAACAGAAGAACGAAACTCTCAAAGGTTTAGAAACACTTAAGGGAGAATAAATAGTGAGTTTACACTACATTTTACATTACATACATTTTCATTTTTGGGTGAACTGTCCATTTAATCTTAGTGGATAATAGCATTTTTGAGACATCTGGTCATTTTACATATTTAACAGAGCAGCAAGTGCTTTTAGTATGAAAGTGTGGTTTTTTTTTTTCTAAGTTCTGTCTAGTCTACTGAAATACAGACCAACTGTAAGCGACCTTGTGAAAATGCAGTGGTTTAAGTCCATAATTACATCAATTACTAAAATTAGAGGGGAAATCATTATGGCTGCTCGTCCCTCAGGATCGCACCAGTGATTTTACTGTTACCCGCTCCAGACAGGTCATCAGATCATCTGGACTGCAGTAAATTTGCACGATAATAGGGAGATGTTTAAAATGTGATATTGAATTAAGCACAGTGGTCCCTCGCCATAACGCGGTTCACCCTTCACGGTCTTGCCGTTTCGCCGTTTTTGTTTTAGTGCAATTTGACATGCTTTTTTTTCTACAGTGCATTGCTTTCTGCGTCCTGATTAGTGCATTGTGTTCTGCATCCTGATTGGCTGTAGACCATTGTCAATCGATCTCCACCGTGCCGTGTTTCCTGTACAGTCCAGAATGTGTTCAGTTTGCCAAATTTACATAATCTTCAATCGCTAGCAGTGTGACTCTGAAGTGCTGTGTACTGTATGTTTGCAAGTTTTCTCCCAAACAAACCCCATAATGTCGACAAAACATTGACACCGTCAAAGGCGGTAGCACCCAAAAGGCAGAAGAAGATGCTAAGCACATGCTAAAGGAAGGTAGAAGTTACACGAGTGTTTAAACAAGAGAGAAACGTGTGAAAATGTCAATGCCTATCTGAGAAAATGGTGTAGTGGGGGGTTTTACAGTAGTAAAACATCTATAATAATTGTATTAAATAAAGCGGACTGCGTCACTATTTTTAGACTGTAACTCCTGCGAGTAACGAGGGACAACTGTACTGCGATAATATTTCTTACTACACAACCTTTCCTTGGAGAAATGCCGTTTTATTCACTGCTTTATATATGCAAGTTAATATTTTGTATTATTATTTAGTAAAATCATTTACATTTTTTATTATTTATTATAAAATGACTAATGTAAACAGTAGATGCAGTCAAAAAAAATGCTTGTTTAAGCTACTCATTTACAATAAGTTGAAAACACATTTCTTAAGATTTTTCAATTGTTTCATGTTAAATCCATTTGAATTTGTAAAAAATATTGAGTTAATTTAGACCCAATCCCAATTCTATTTTTGTACCCCTTTCCCTTAGCCCTTAAAACCGAGTGTGAAGGGGAAGGGTTTCAAAATTTACCCCTATGAATTGGGACAGCACCTGCACACGTCATCATATGTCATCGTGATCTCTTGCTTCATATGAGATCAGACGATTGCGACTGCTGTAGTTATTCCAGTTGTGTTATTTGTTGGTATTTATCTTCAGGAAATCACTGAAGGCAGATATTATGTTATCATAATGATATAATGTGGCAATAAAATCATAATTATACTGCGCATTTATGCAGTGGCCATATTTATCTGTGTAAACACACCAAAAACACATTAACATTATAGCAGACACTGTAAAAAGCTCATTCTCAGCCACTAGACTATTCTGACAGGGTATTCAAGTGTCAGAATGTTGTGGGACTGCTGTACAGGAGTTATTATTATGGATTATAGATTGCGAAATTTAGCGGCTTATATTTTAGCGGGGTTTTTTTTAAGCATGACGGTAAAACACGAACGCGGTTATGAATACATTAAAACATGTTTGTTTGTTGTAAAAATTCACAATAACGACAGACAATACTAATTTGTGGATCTCCTTACTTCCGGGTGCAGCGAAACTGCCGTTGTGGCAGGTGTATTCTGGGAAATTTTCTTACGTCTTGGTTTGGAGTGTGGTCCTGAAAAATATTAGTTCAAAGGGCTATCTACCCCTTCCCCTTAGCCCTACGCCTTCAAGCTAAAGAGAATTGGGACACCTCTAGCCCTTCACGGGATCGCGCAAAATAAGGGATAGGGGTAAGGGCTAAAGGGTAGAATTGGAATTGGGCCTGTGTTGTTTGGTTGACATTAAGGAATTGTGCTCAACCCAGCATTTTTTACAGTGTATTTTATAATCAGATTAAATCTAATCCAGCCTAAAAAGCTGTCAAATTGCAAACATTTAAATTAATTTTTTTTGAAGGACTGAATAATTCAGCAGATATCTTGACTCTGATTGGCTGTTGTCATTTTCCTCTCTCGTCTCGACTCTGCCCATTACGTAGTGTTTATTTTCAGCTCTGGGTTCAGCTTTGGGCTGCTTCAGCCAATAGCAGAACAGCAACTACTGGAGAGGCGGGGCTAAAGATAGTAAGACTCCATCTGATTGGTCAAATTTAGAAAAACAACCAATGCATAAAATAAATGTCATCCATCACACATGTCTGCGATACCTACAAGCCCTTCTGTAAATTTTTTTTTTCAAATATTTCCTAAATGCTCTTTAACATATTCAGGAATTTTTCATAGTATTTCCTATAATATTTTTTCTTCTGAAGAAAGTCTTATTTGTTTTATTTCGGCTAAAATAAAAGCAGTTTTTTAATTTTTTAAAAGCCATTTTAAGGTCAATATTATTAGCCCCCTTAAGAAATATTTGTTTTGATTGTCTCCAGAACAAACCACTGTTAGACAATGACTAGCCTAATTACCCTAACTTTACCCTAATTAACCTAGTTAAGCCTTAAAAAAGTCACTTTAAGCTGAATACTAGTATCCTGAAAAATATCTAGTCAAATATTATGTGCTGTCATCATGGCAAAGATAAAAGAAATCAGTTGTTAAAACTATTATGTTTAGATAATTTAAAGAGAAATTGGGGGAAAATATACAGTGGGACTCATAATTCAGGAGGGCTAATCATTCTGACTTCAACTGTACATATATTGCGATAACAATAATTTTGCTATATATTGTGCAGTCCTAGTTGTGATGATCACAGTTTAGTTTAGTTGAGTTGATTTATTTATAAAGGCCACAAACCTAAAAACAAATGATCAAAAATAGACAGCAACAGATAAAACAGTGTGTAATACATCCAACAAACCATACAGCATCAACAATAAATAACAAGACACCAGATAGGTAGAATAGGGTCAGTTTTCTCCCAATTTACTAGGAGGTGTAGTTTAAGCTTTCCTCTGAACAAAGATTCATTGGAAATTGCTCTAATAGACATAGGTAGCCCTTTCCACATTTTAGGACCTACTACAGAGAAAGCTCGATCTACTTTGTTAAATTTGCATCTGGGAACTACTAGCATTTCTGGTTCGATGACCTTAAACATATGCCAGATACAGTAATAAGATTAGATATGCCTCGTTTCCACTATGTGGTACGGTTCGGTATGCTTTTATGGCCGTTTCCACTGTCAAAAGTCTTACCAAACCGAACCGTATCATACCACTTGTTCGGCACCCTTTCGAAAGGGTACCAAACACAAGAAAGGGTACCAAAAGGTGGAGCTACACGCGCAGCTGAACGCTGATTGGTTACAGAGATACGTCACGATCTTGTGGAGCTAGCCAGAAGGAAAGCAAAGGGATCACCATGTTTTTAATACACAGCCGAGACAACTATATGTATATAATAAGGAGCCATGGATGACCTGAGCTCAAACAAACCTTGTCGTTGTCTTGATGTACAGCCACAAAGCCAAGAAGAACAAAATCTGCCTTGTCCTGATGTTGTTTTACGAGGCCATCTAAAAGTGCGAGCAGTTTTGGCTTTCTCCAGGGAGCTCGCGATCGCGTCTATATTTGATAATAACCTGTGTGTGATTATTGAAGTGTCTGATCCTTTCAGAAAAGAAATGGACAAACGCGAAAGTGAAGCGTGGAAAAAAGGAGAAGCCTGACAAAACACAGGAGCAAATTGTTTCAGCAACCTGAATCACGAACAAACTGCCATGTTTATCATCATCTTTTGGACTTATGAACTGGGAATGACTGAATTACTCTCTAACAGAGGCTACATGTGCTGGTGAAGATTAGAGAGACATATGAGAGGTTTGCTCTGACTATGGGCTATGTTGCGTGCTGTTTCTGAACTCAAATAAGGACCAAATGTATGCTGTGTGTAGTTTTTTCTGTAATTGGTAACATATCAGAGACTGTAAGGGTCTGTATGTGTTCATATATGTTCATTTATTTATTTATTTTATATAATTGCAGACATTACAGTAGGCTATTTCGCATTGTCATTGATCTGCAGTTATAATCAAATCATGTTCATAGAAAGGTTAGTAATGAACATTTATACACAAGTATTTGTTTAAAGCATCTGTTCTGTGAGAAGTGCTTCTCATATGTTTTCTGAACGACCTGTACAGCTTTACTGTAGACATTTATTCGAGTGAGAATGACGTCAACTAAAACTCTGTCGTACACCACGCCCACCAAAAGGGTACCCTTTGTAGTGGAAACCCAAGCCTGATAAAGGTGACCCATACCGTACCACTCAGTGAAAACGAGTCAATAGATAAGTCAGAGCCAGACCATTTAATAACTTAAAAACATACATAAAAAACTCAATTCTAAAACATATCGGCAATTTAGGGAGCACAGGATAAGACTACTGTGTTTAAACTTGCGGGTGCCAGAGAGAAGCCTAGCGGCTGCATTTTGGACCACTTGAAGACGATTTATATAGGATTGGCCAACCCACATAAATTGAGTTACAGTAGTCCAAGCATAATAATATAAAGGCATGAATCAATCTCTCGAATTCCGCACGGGTTAAAAAGCCTTTTACTTTGGCTAATAATCTCAGCTGAAAAAAAACAAGATTTAACTACCGCATTTACTTGTTTGTCAAATACAAGAGCAGAATCCAGGATAAAACCTAGATTTCTTACAGATGGTGGTTGCTCTTTAATGAAATACTCTGTTGTTTGAAAATGAAAGGAAGGCAATGGATAGAAGAGAAAAGAGTTGCTATGCTGTGGGTGTTCTACCGGTGGAAATGTGCTGTCGAGAGTCTGGAAGAGAAAGGAATGCTTTGCCCTCTAATTTACTTGGCTGGCAGAGTTGGTTGGGTTGGCACAGTAAACTATCGCCCAGCACTTTTAAAAGGAAAGTTGCTATTACACAACTATCCCTGAGCTTTAGCGTGATGCTTCAGATGGAGTTTGGATCTGTGTTCTGCAGCTTCTCATTTTGTTTACATCCACACATCAACAAAATGCTGGGGGTTTGAACTGTCCTCATGTTCATCTGGTGAAATCATGTCACACAAAGCAACAATATCGTAATGTCAGTTTTGTTCTGATATCATGCAGTCCTGTTTGGAAGTGAACAGACTTCTCCTTGAAAGGGACGTTCATCAGCCTGGCCCTAATAGCCTCCCCATGGAGCGTCGGTCTGGGTTTGTTGGTCCGGCTGTAGCTCTGGATGCCACAAGGGCTGGAGTGAGTGAGGTCAGGCGTCCCGTCCCATCTCTGACACAAACCGATGCTGTTCTCTGGAATGTTCCGCTCCAGTAGCAGGCAGCGGTAATGAGCTGGGCCTGCTGTACACTCTCGCCGTGTTCCCCTCCAATGATCACAGGCAGAGAAAAACACGCCGGGGTTCATTAATTAGGGTACTAACTTCTCTTTCCACTTGACTTGGCCTATTTGGTTTTATTCCATGCACTCTCCCTCTTTTTCTTGTCTCTCTGCGCCTCCTTCCTTTTTCTCACAGCGAGCATGATGGTAAATATAACGTTCGTTCTGCTGTTTGTTTTACTTGGGAATAGTTCGTGTAAACAGAGGGATTTGTTTCTCAAAAAAATGCTTAAACATTTACACCAGGCAACTCATCTGGGTATGAATTAAGCCTTCTTGCTTGTGCTTTTTCCATTCGAGAGACTATATATTTGTCTTTTTCATAAACTGTAGTAATTAAATGTGTTAAAAGTAGTTAGTTTTTCCAGCCAATTAAATTTTCTCTATACACAAATGAACTTAAGATCCATGATTTAGGTTTTAATTTATTTAAATATGCGGATGACATCAAATAGAGACAGTTGGATGTTTTGAATGGAAGCACATACGGTTAAAGCACATGTCATTATTGAAGATTGTTCCCATCCCTTAAAGGTGCTGTGTGTAAGTTTTTGACTCTTCTAAAGCATAAAAATACCATAATATGTGTGCAGATATTTAAGAAACATCCCAAGTGAACATACTTGTTAGACTGAAAAACAATGCTGAAGTCAGATATTCTGCTTTGAAAATGTTTTTTCCGTGCCGGAACGCTGTCTTTGTTTAGGTCAATTTAACCTGCACAATGCCAGTTTAGCCAATTATAATTCAGCTCTCCGGGTTGCCTTGTTGGAAAACAGCGTATTTCATTCATTCATTTAGAAAGACTCTGAAAGCATGCATCCGTGACCAAAAATGCAACCTCCGGTGGACAGTTTTAGACGTCGAAATTAGACCGATTCAGTTCCACGTGAGGTTAATAATTTGCAAATTATATAAATATTACGAACGTAAACACGTTATTTGCTGCGCGTCCTGTTAAATGCATATGACGGTGATTTTAATCTTTACCATAAACATCAGTGGTTTTATTTAACTATAAACTGTTCTCTTAGTATTCTGTGTTATCTGACTGTAACTTCATAACTAACTCAAAAGACTAAAGACTGAATCTCTTTCTTGATTTTTTTTCCCCAAAACACCGTATTTACGTTTTGTGTATTAGAAAAAAACTACAAAAACCGCAAGCAAAGACACACGAATGACCCCAGCCAAACACTCTGAAGGGAAAACATCTGCTTGTCGAGATGTGAAATGCAGTTGTTGTTTTGTTTTTTTTGTCGTAGTAGGGTGTGTGTTGAAATGTGTAAATGATGTTTGAATGAGGAGTTCCGATAGCTGTGGGACAAATGGTGTGTCGGGGTCACGCTGGGGTCTAAAGTTGACAGATAGGAGCGAGTTTGTGTTCCTGTGTATTTCGAGAGAGCAAACAGACGAAGTGACCTGAGATACAACCTGAGATATATATCTATTACAAATCTATTATTAGCCCCAAATTCTGTTAAACGCAAAGAAGATTTTTTTTCAACGCATTTCTAAACACGATAGTTTTAATAACTCATTTCTAATAACTGATTTCTTTTCTCTTTGTTATGATGACAGCACATAATATTTGACTAGATATTCTTCAAGATGCTAGTTTTCAGCTTAAAGTACATTTAAAGGCTTAACTAGGTTAATTAGGCAAGTTAGGGTAATTAGTTAAATCATTGTATATTCATGTTTTTTTTTTCTATAGACAATCAATAAAAAATATTGCTTAAAGGGGCTAATAATATTGACCTTAAATGGTTTTAAAAAAAATTTAAAACTGCTTTCATTCTAGCCGAAATAAAACAAGTAAGAGTTTCTCCAGAAGAAAAAATATTATAGGAAATACTGTGTAAAATTCCTTGCTCTGATCAACATCATTTGAGAAATATTTGAAAAAGAAAACAAAAATTATATCAGAGCTAATAATTTTGACTTCAGCTGTACTTACTTCATGCATAATTAAATCTATCAACCAATAACATCTTTTCACAACCCAGTCCAATTCACATGACTACATGCAGGTAACGGCCAGTATTATTTTCAATATTTGTCCTCATTTCTACGTTTATGACAAATTTAGGGGTCTTTAAACATGAATAGATGAATGTTTTTAATGAATTGTCTTTCTCTCTGTCTTAAACACAGTGCTGATGTCCTAGTTGATTTCATGGAGAGCTGGGCTGGATGTGGAGTTCAGATGTAGAGAATCTTTGATAATAATAATGAGGATGATTATGATAATGAAGACAACGCTGCTGCTGATCTCAGTACTGTTAACTCAGGCTCTTCAGTCGCAGGGCAGACCAGTCATCCAAGATGAGGGTAAGTCTTTTCTCTGGTCCTCTTGTTCTGTTGTTTCTTAATTGAAGATTTATTTTTTTATACTTTGCAGTTAAGCTTCTTACATTTTATTTATTTGCTATATTTTGCAATTTATTTCTCTCCATCATCCTTTCCCCACTGCTTAGTTTTTTATGCTAAAAACAGGTGTGATTGTTTTCCACTAATAGTATTTCATCAAATCAATTAACATCAAGGATGATCAGTGGCTTTTAAAATTAGGCTTCAGTTTAGGCAACTACTCTGTATTGGCTTTACATGCACATTTCATGTCTATTATAGTTTTAATGGGGTGTTGGCCCATCCTTTGCAGCTATACTTGCATCAGCTCTTCTGAGAAGGCTTTGCACTAGATTTAGATGTGTGTTTATGGGAATGTTTGACCATTCTTCTTGCACATTTGTCAAACCCACTGATGTTGGATGTGAAGGCCTGGCTCACATTCTCTGCTTTATTTTATCTTAAATGTGTTCAGTCAGGTTGAAGTCAGGACCCTGTGCAGGCCAGTTCAATACCTCCACACCAAACTGTTATCATATCAATTAACATCCGGGATGATCAGTGACTTGAAATTAAGCTGCTTCAGTTTAGGCAACTGCACTGTATTGGCTTTACATGCACATGAACTCGGTTGACATCTTAGTCTTTTATGGTTTTAATGTTGTTGTTGTTGTTGGCCCACCCATTGCAGCTATACTAGCGTCAACTCTTCTGGGAAGGTTTTACACAAGATTTAGGCACATTTGTCAAACCTACTGATGTTGGACGAGACTTACATTCTCAGCTTTAATTCATCCCAAATGTGTTCATTCGGGTTGAGGTTAGGACACTGTGGAGGCCAGTTCAAATTCCTCATTCATGTCTTTATGGACTTTGCTTCGTGCACTAGTGCTCAGTCATGTTGGACCATGGAGTCCCAACCCCAAAATCTCAAGGTTAACATCAAGGTTAAAAACAAGCCCATACCATAATCCCCCCTCCACTAGAGTGGTTAAAAGTATCGAGTTCAGTACCAATCGGTACTGAAAGTTTTAAAACATCCATTTCCCGCTAACATTTGAGCACTGTTAAGCATGTTTTTAAACACCACTGATTGGCCATTGTGTTCACTTGCTCAATGGTAAACAGAGATTAACTGATGACCTTCACAGCCAGCCACAGTCAATCCACAATCAGTGGTGTTTAAGTAAGGGTCAAAGGGGCATTGACCATCATGCCACCGGGTTTTTCAATGTACAGTTAGTGTTTCTGTGCTTTATTCGACTTTATCCCATACTTTGCATTGCACATTGATGCTTGGCCATTGAAACCAAATTGATGAAGCTCTCGTTGCACTGTTCTTGAGCTAATCTGAACGCCACATGAAGTTTGGTGGTCTGTAGCTGTTGACTGTGCAGAAAGTCACACTTCTTCTGGTCACTGTGACCCTCAGCATGCACTGACCCTGCTCTGTGACCCTTTCATGACTAAGTTGCTGTTGTTACCAATTGGTTCCACTTTGTTATTATACCAACAGTTAGTTAAATGTAAAATATTTAATACTGAGGACTTCACTCTCGCGTTTGTCCATTTCTGAATGGGTCCGATGTCAGAAGCACTTCAATAATCATGCGCACGTTATTATCATCAGCTCAAGAAGTTTGTTATGGCAAATATACGTAGACGCGCACGTGAGAAAGCAAAACCACTTGAGCTTTAGACGGCCTTGTAAACAACGACAGGGCACAGGTTAGATTCTGCTCTTCGTCTTGGCTTTGTGGCTGTTCATCAAGACAATGACAAGGTTTGTTTAAGCTCGGGTCGACCATGGCTCGTTATCAGATGTATATATTATTACGGTGTAATGTCTTGGTTGTGTATTTAAAAATGGCACTTCGTTTGTTTTCATTCTGCTGGCTTGTGCATGAGCTAGTGACATTTCTCTGTAAACCAATAGTGTTCAGCTGGGCGTCTTGCTCCGCCTTTTGGTACCCTTTTGTTATGCTAGGTACTAGGGTTGGGTCGATAGATGAAGCCATCGGCGATGGCCAAAAGACATCACAATGCTGAGCAGGCATCGCCAATCCTACGCCCCGCCCCCGTCGCAAAGCCGCTCGCGAAAAATACACATAGGCCCCGTGTACAGCAATATGTCTTAAGGCCTGTGCACACCGAGACGTTTTTTGCTTGCATTTTCCGCCTCATGCTCGTTTTTTTGTTTTGACGCGCCGCGTCAAAACCTTCTCCACCAATCAGATTGGCACTTTTGTTCACGTGTACGCAACTGCTGAAGTTACTGTAAACAGCACTTGGAGGCGCGCAACACTGTCAATGCGACCGAGCGAAATAAGATGCGAAATGCGAAATAAGATGCCCAGTGGCGTGATGAACGTGGAGCTGCTTATTGCACTGGTGAACAATAATCATTTCTTCATTGCTAGAGCTGGAGCTGCTGCTAGAACCATCCATAACAACAAGCGTGTCAACTTTGTCTTCTTTCTCTGTTACAAGCGAGTGTCAGGAGCGTAAAGTTGTGTAGCGCCATCTAACGTCAAGAAGTGATTTTGCATACTTTTCTGCTCGATGCCTGTGAAAATCGATTGAGTTTGAATCTGGAAAAACGTCTTGGAAAACGCTGACGATAAACACAAACGAAAAGCGTCCTGGTGAGTACGAGCCTTTAGTTTTAAAATGGCATTTTAGAATGAAAATCCACATCCCCACTGGCGTTTCATCTAGCATTTCTGAACAGCCCTCCGTCCACACTACGCACATCACGTGACCACACACACACACAGACAGACAGCCACACACACACTATCATGCACTCGTCTGAGCTTCAGAGAGTAGTGCACGACGGAATGTTTATCAAGGATGTACCGCTTGATCACGTCTTGCTATAATTGTTAAACGTGACATTTAATTAATCTGGTCTTTATCTAACGACCAGATCTTCGCTCATGTCTCAGCATCAGTACACTGCTTCAATCTTTCGCTTTCACGCTTGTACTTAGTCATTTTAGAGAAAACCTCAGAATGCTGTTGGTTGTCCACCTTTTTTACCAAGTTTGTCAACGACATTATAACGACACAGATCACTCCGCCTATTCATGCAGAGTAGAGATGCGCGGATCAGCTGAAATGTCACCCGAATCCGCTCCTTCATTCTAATCATCCACCCTCCACCCGCCCGCACATATTATTTTATCTGATATATATATCCGCACCTGACCCGCACCCGATCGACACTTTAATAATTCTAATTCTTTGTTTTAAGCGAGATGATAGGTCGCTGTGGATCGTTCGTTATTAACAGCAGATTCTGCTTTACATATACAGGAAAAGATAACAAAAACAGTGCCACTTCAGCCTAAACAGCACCTATGTTATGTTTACTTGGAATTTTTCTTTGCACTGTGCAGAAACAGAATAGCATCTAGCCTACTGTGCCTGGATTGGGGCTGCACTAAATAAGCGTTCGCTCGCACCGCTTGTTGTAGCAATGCACACGCTTCTCTTTGCAAGGCGCTGCAGTCGTGTAAATAAGTGATCTTGTTTCTCCCAGAATGATAGTCGATTTTCCTCTGACTCCTCTAACTGAAAGTTTGCACAGTACTCTTGCACTTCATCCATTATTTTGGGCGTCTCTCTCATCTTCACATTCTGCCAAGTCCACTATCTGCTTTTTTGCTGGTCAACTGCTATGACCCGCGACCCACCAGCAATTAATCCTAATGTATTTTTTTATTACCCAACCCGCGGATTATCCACAGCACCCGCGAATATAACCACCATCCGCGCATCACTAATGCAGAGTGAAAAAGTGATTTACAGGTGGTTATTTGTGTGTAACTTATTTATGATTTGGTTATGGGTAGGGCCAGACGGAATCTGGGGACGATTTTTGCTATTTCTGCACAGAATTTTGTTAAAAGTCTGCGGATTTATGCGGAATGATTTTAGGAGTATCATAACTAAAACCTTAATTTATGAAATAAAAAGTAATACCCTTTTAACTTTTATGTAATGTTTACAATGCAAATCCAATTAGATCCACTTTATTTGGTAAAAAGAAAAGCAAGTCTCATGTAATACCTCTACTAAAAGGCAGAAAATATGACTTTACAAACTGTATTGTAAATAAATCATCTAAATATCTTCATATTAGTCAATAATATTACTGAAACTAATTAAAAAACTAAATAAATATAAATGTACACATTTACACAAGTAAATAAACAGAATCAACGATTGGCTAAAAATCTGCGGAATTCTGCGTGCACAGATTCCGTGTGGGCCTAGTTATGGATAAAACAAAGACCATGCGGGTCAGGTAGTTGAAACAGTAGGCTACAAATAATTAATTCGTTATGATAAATTAGTTCACCGCCGCCTATGACGACGATGCCATAGTCGCTCGCAATGTTTTACATTAGGCCAAATTGGTCGACATCGCCCAACCCTACTAGGTACCCTTCCTAAAGGGGTACCCAAAAAGTGGTATGGTACGGTTCACTTTTTTGACAGTTGAAATGGCCATAAAAGCATACTGAACTGTACCGTACCATACCACTCAGTGGAAATAGGCCATAACAGAGCAAGGAATTTTTCACAGTATTTCCTATAATATTTATTTCTTTTGGAGAAAGTCTTATTTGTTTTATTTCGTCTAGAATAAAAGCAGTTTTAAACTTTTTTTTAAAAACATTTTAAGGTCAAAATTATTAGCCCCCTTAAGCAATATTTGTTTAATTGTCTATCGAACAAACCATCTTTTTACAATGACTTGCCTAATTACCCTAAGTTAACTAATTGGCCTAATTAGTTAAGCCTTCAAATTGCACTTTAAGCTAAACACCAATAAAATGAGTTATTAAAACTATTATGTTTAGAAATGTTGAATAATTTGCCCCCATTAAAAGCCACTAGACTTTGGATTTTGTTTAAAATGATTGTATCACCTTGTACTATGATGTATCTGCACATTTTCAAACCATACTCTCATCTACAATACGGTGCATATCAGTAGTGTGTGCTAGGAGGAGGGAGGGGGGGGGAGCACACACATTCAACCATGAGCTGTGGAAGTTTACACTTGGATACCATTCGTTTTTCATTTCCACCTCATATCCAAAACAGCCATTCAATACCCTAAGGACTTTCATGCACTCGAATCATATAGAGAGGGTGAAAAAAGGAAATAGATTGGGAAAAAAAAAGCACACCAGCTGAAATAAAACCCTGAAAAATGTGTCCTTTGGCAACATTCCAGCCAAGCCAGTGCCTTTGGCTCTCGCAGGCCCAAACGTGCTTCCGTAGCTTCGTCGTCTTTTAGAATTTCGGAAATACAGCATTCCCCGGAGACTTCTGAATGCCTTGCATTACTCTTATTATAAAAAAAGAGTGGTCACTTCTGCTCTTGCCGACTCTGTGGAGGCTTTAAATAAACATGGTAGGTCTGAATTTACTCCAGAACTGGAGGTGTGAAATAGCTGCCATCTGTACCCTCCGGCTATGCAAAAATACCTCGCTTCTCTCTATCTCTTTCTCCCTCCCTGTTGTCTCACCATCTTCCTTTTGTAATGAAAAGGTATTTGTTGTCAAGGGAAGAGTTGACTACCGGAGACGCTATAAATTACTGCTTTTAAAAAGAAGGCACAGAAAGTACTCCGCCCTGTGGTGCTATTCCACAGCGGAGATCGTGTTTCTGGGAAAACCAAGCATGTTTTCTTGTGGTAGTAGAATGCAAAGTTGTAAAGTGCAGACCTATGAGCTAGTAGTCATTATGATAACTTGCATTGCATAAAAATGTGGTTGCAGTTAAGGGGAACTATATTTTGCATCCACGTTTTTGAATATCGCTTAAAAATCTTGTATGGAAACTTTTGTAAGGGAAAATGCACGCAAAATTGAATGTTTACTCAATATTTACTTAAGTGGTTGAGTTTCTTTATTCTGTTTAACACTAAAGAAGATCATTTGAAGAAGGCTGAAAACGTGTAACCATTGACTTTCATAGTGGGATGAACAAATACTATGGAAGTCAATAGTTACAGGTTATTCCTTAATGCTTAACATAAGAAAGAAACTCAAGCAGGACAAGTAAAGGGTGAGTAAATAATGACAGAATAGTCAGATTTGGGTGAACTATCCTTTGAAAAATAGTGCCATGAATATGAAATACAATAGAAGAACCATTGTTAAATCTTTCATATGAAATCAAGTCATTATCAAAGTTATTAACATTTAAATAGTATTTTTTTCCTACTATAAAGAGCCTTTTGTGCAATTAAAAGGTTCTATAAATGTTAAATATCCCTCATGAACTATAATTGCCAATAAAGAACCTTTATTTTTAAAAGTGTGTTTATGTGAAATCTAAAAACACACTCATAAAAACAACAGTAAGTAAAATCTTCCATTCCACAAAAGTAAATAAAACTAATTTGAATGATTAAAATATCCTAATTTCTATTCTTCGTTGACTAAATCGTTGTTTTGGGAACCAAAAATGGTTATTCTATAGCTTCAGTGTAGCAAAAAATATTTTTAATAGTTTGTACACTGCAAACTTGTTCTCTCTTGAGTTGGATAATTCTTATATCACCCAAAAATATGCAAAGAACATACAATGGAAACATTAATCAAACACTTTGCTTTATGCACAATTTAGCACATTCCAATTCCAAAAAGAGTACCATAAATATAAAATACCATAAAAGAACCATTTTTTAGTTCTTTCAAAGAATCTTTCAAATCAAATCCAGTCATAGTTGAAGTTATTGACATTTAAATAGTCTTTTTTTTCTACTATAAATAACTGTTTGTTCTATTAAAAGTTTCTATGAATGTTAAATGTCCTTCATGAACTATAATTGCCAACCTTTATTTTGCACATTGTTCATGAATTGTATGTGCAAGATTCGTTCTTCTTTGGATCAAAACGTAGCTAATCTGAAATTTGGGGGCTCGTCCGGGATGCAACTTCTCACATTACATTTGGCTTCCGAATATTTGGTGCGATCTCAGTTTCTCACTCTCCGTTTAAATACTCTTCCTTAAAATTTTTGTTGTGCGACTAACAAAAGGAAGACGAATCGGCCAGAATGTGATGGATTACCTTTTACCCACTTAATGCTTGACAGCCAAATGGCCCGGCTTGCGGATACCCTCTCCTTCTTCCTCTACTCCTCCTCTCCTTCTTCCCCCTGTCAGGACGAAGAGCACTTTTCCCTCAGGCCTCCTGTGGTGTAAATGATAGTTTCAGCTGTTGATGAGTGGCTGACACTCCAGCATTTGGTTACATTTGTTGTTTTTTTCCCTCCTAGGTGAAAATACAACCTGCACAAACAACTACATTCCCTTTAAATAGTGTTTTCAGTTTGTCTAAACGATGTTAAATGCTTTGCAATGGGAAAACACGTTCAAAGTCAGAAAATGGAACAAATCAGTCAATTAAAATAGTTTTTATTCTGTCATGTCTTTATTCTGTAACGTCATCTATGAATGCTGTTTTAGTGTAATCTTTGTGCTTTTATAGTATCTGATATTTCTAAATGAGTTCAAGCAATGTAAACTATTTATATTTGTAGGTAGGCAGACAGAATGTGTGGACAATTGTTTGTTATTTCTGCGCAGAATTTTGTAAAGAAATTTGCGGATTTATACAGAAGGATTTTTGGCGTGAACTAAATAAAAACGTTTTTTTATTTAAGGTTTACAATGCGTATTTATTTAGAACCAATTGTTGAACCAAACACAGCAGATTTTGTTCTTCTTGGCTTTGTGGCTGTTCAGTTAGACGACGATGACAAGGTTTGTTTGAGCTTAGATCGACCATGGCTTGTTATTATATGTATAAAGTATTACGGTGTAATGTCTCGGCTGTGTTTTTAAAACTAGCGCTTCCTTTGTTTTCATTCTCCTGCTTCTGCGAGTGACGTATCTCTGTAAACTAGGGGTGAAACGGATCACTGTAGATCCGTGATCTGTATGGCTCACAACTCACTGTTCAGAAGGCACGGACCCGCGGATTAATAATTTATTTTGAACTTGTCGGTTAATCCAACATTTATAACCATTGCAGAGAGATCGGCTCCTGCGTCATTCAAATTGCGTGCATGAAAGCATTTTGGCTTCCCTGTAAGGCCCCGTTTACACTAATACGTTTTAGTTTTTAAACACATAAGTTTTGCTACGGTTACACCATCCGTCCACACTACGCCGGAGTTTTCGAGCCCCGAAAACGAAGCGTTTTGGAAACGCTGGAGTGGCCGTTTTCATTCTAAAACGCTGCTGCTCCGTCTCAGTGTAGATAGGGGAAAACAGAGACATCTGAAAACGGAGGCGGGGCTGCAGACATTCGCCTATCTGATTGGGGCTTTTCCTCAATATTAAGTAGCCTTCACACAGTTCAGTGACAGTCCTGCATCCTCTCCTTGTAAGTTCAGACTTCGCAAGTTTGATATGGAAAACAAACTCCCGAGCGTGTACATGGTACTTTAAAAAGTCTCACATCACCCTGGCTATGCTGTTTCACTTTCTAAACAATAAAATGAAAACATGACATAAGAATGTTGAGGCGTCGTGTAGCTTTATAACAAAACGGAGCCTATAACATTACTGCCTCCTTTCATTTTCGTTGAAAATACGAAACATATCCTCTCTTACAATGAATAAATAATAAAGGCCATTATAAAAGTATATCGCACAATGTTTATACAATAGAGAAAATAAAGGCAAGCAATCAGTCAGATGTGGTGTCCGCTGTTACATTAATTAGGATATTAACCTAACTTATCTGCGCTCAGCCAAAACACGTTACCTGAGAACAAGTAATAGATTCAAAAGACCAAAGACAGGGAATATGTCGTTAGATAAAGACAACAAGATGAATTAAATATCACGTTTAACAAATATAGTGAGATTAGATCCAGCAGGAGATCCGTGATGAACAGTCAGACGTGCACAGCTCTCATATGGGTATGTGCTCAACGCACGCTGCAGCGCATGCCAGAGAGTGTGTGTGGTCACGTGATGTGCGTCTTCACTGTTTAAAACGCCGTTTTAAAACTAAAACGTACTAGTGTAAACGGGGCCTAAGATATAATGATGATGGGAAAAGTTGTGGTGGGACCAGGGCTTAATTTGTGCCAGAACTTGCCGGATCCGCCACCTCTGAAATCTGATCCGGCACCTCATTTTACCGATTCCCCCTCCTCAACCGCTCTCCTACCCGTCCGCTGTTCACTTTCACTTTCTTTCGCGACTCCCCAACTTTCTTCACTTTTGTCTGCGACACCTCCGCCCCGCTCACTTTCATCTGCGACATTCCTCTGCCATCCACCCCCCTTCCCCAAAATCACAGTTTAATGAAACATGATGCTGGTGAATTTTTGACGCTGGTAAAAGCAATTACATTGTGTAACCAGCAGATGGCGACAAACAACCATCAAAATTCTTGATTTTCATTTTTATTAACATTACAGGTTCTAAGTGCTGTTTGTTAAAAGCAAAGTTTTCTGCAGTAATATTTTTATATAAATGAAAAACAAATGACATTTCGTCACTTTAGAGTTAAAAGGTTCTATTTTATATGCTACATTTTAAGACTTTTTATAAAAAAACAAATGTTACACACATTGTTTGCTATATGGAATGCAAAAACGTTGAAGCTCAATATCTCAAATCATTCAGAACGCAGATACAACCTTATAATTCCAAGGTGACGTTTTGTCTCCTCACTTTTTTGCTGATCCGAAAAATGGTCCGATCCGTGACTAAAAACCGTAGTGTGATCCGAACAGCAGATTTGTAATCCGTTACACCACTACTGTAAACCAATAGCGTTCGGCTGCACATCTAGCTCTGCCTTATAGTACCCTTTGGGCCTGTTGGTACTTTTTACAAAGGGTGACTAAAAAGTGGTACAGTACGGTTCGCTTTTAGGTACCCTTTGATAGTGGAAACAGCCATAAAAGCGTACCGAACCTTAATGCTCAGTGGATGCGGGCCATTAAAAATGTAAGGTGTGAAAAGTACAGATATTTGTGTAAAAATGTAAGAAGCAAAAGTAAAAAGTTGCCAAAAAAATAAACAGTGGAGTAAAGTACTGATGGCAGAAAAATCTACTTAAGTACAGTAATGAAGTATTTGCTTCCAATCTCTCTACAATAGTGTTCACAAAGTGTCCTTTAAATCAGTGCTTCTCAACCATTTTCCTGAAGGACCACCAGCACTGCACATTTTCCAGGTCTCCTTACTCAAACACACTTGATTCAGATCATCGGCTCATTAGCAGGGACTGAAAGACCCGTAATGGGTGTGACAGACAAAGGAGACATCCAAAACATGCAGTGCTGGTGTTCCTCCAGGAACGTGGTTGAGAAACGCTTGCTTCAATTTATTTTAGTGGTTTAATATTGTCATGGTGTACTGTAGTATCTGCTTCTGTCATTGATGTGTTTCTTTCTTGACTCTCTTCCAATTCTTGCCACATCATTCTCTGCTTTTCAGCCATACTCGCTTAAACACGCGGAGCATCTAGAAGGAGATGAGTGAATAGTTTGGGGTGGAAACAATGCTTGTGATTCAACAGGACTCGCTGATCTCATTCCTGCAGAGCATGTGTGTGTGTGTGTGTGTGTGTGTGTGTGTGTGCAGGGCCACATTTGCGTGTAGGCAAGCAGTGATTATATTTGTACAAGCGTGGCCATTGTGAACAAATGCCATTAGCGTCCAAGTCCTGATGTGGGCTTTTAATTGACGCAGGCTAGTGTAAGTCATGGCAGATTCATGCTTGGAGACGTGTGTGAGTGTGGGTGTGTGCTTGCATGCTTGCGTGTGTGTATGTTTGTGTGTGTTTGCTTGCTTGCGTGCATGCATGTTTGAATTTTTGTTTGTGTGTGTGTGTTTGCGTGTGCGTCTGTTTACGTGCGCGTTTGTTTGTGCGTGTGTGCTTGCATGTGTGTTTGTTTCTGTGTGCGTGTGTGTGCTTGGGTTTTTGTGTGTGTGTCGATTTGCATGCCAGGGTGTGTGTTTGCGTTTGAGTGCATGTGTGTGCGTTTGTGTGTGCTTGCACGTGAATTTCCGCGTGTTTGTTTGGTTGCTTGTGCGTGCGTGTGTGTTTGCGTATAAATGCCTCTACGTGCGTTTGTGTTTTTGTTTGCGTGTGTGTGTGTGTTTGCACGTTCATTTACATGGGTTTGTGTGTGTGTTTGTGCTCATGTTTGTGTCTGAGTTTTTCTTTGCATGTGTGTATGTGCGTTTAAGTATGTTAGTGTGTGTGTTTGTGTGCGTCTCAGTTTGTGTGTTTGCGTGCGCAAGCATTTGTGTGTGTTTGTGCGTGTTTGTACTCGTGTTTCTGTGTGTGTGTTTGTGCGTGTGCAAGCGTTTGTATGTGTGTGTTTGGGTTTGTGCTTGTGTTTGTGTGTGTGTTTGGGTTCGTGTTTG
>CAIGQZ010000348.1:2143821-2176107 GCA_903798205.1 Danio tinwini | reverse complement strand
TGTGTGTGTGTGTGTGTGTGTGTGTGTGTGTGTGTGTGTGTGTGTGTTTGGCAAGGACTTCACGTGTACTCTGTTGATCATGCATTTTAAATGATCCATTGCAAAAATAAAGTGTTTACGTGATGAAGTGGATGAGTTAGAGACACGGTTAGTGGCTCGAGATGAGATCAGAGTATTTGGAATAAAGCAACTCCAACACTGATTGGCTGACATGGGCTTGATTGATGTCTTCATTAAGTAGCGCATAAATCAGTGTTACACCCATGTTAACGGAGCCCGCTGTGACATCATTTGCACCATGCATACACATTCATGAGGAGACTCCATTTGAGTTTGTCACACTCACGCTTTTATGCCACCCTCTGTATTTCTACAAGGCTTATGATGAAATCAAATGTTGTTGTTGTTGTAAGTAAGAGCTGAAGCTTTTAATATGGCATACACTTTAATATATATATATATATATATTTAAAAACATTTCTGTATTTAGTAATTTGAGTTTTTTTCTAGTGATGGGCAAAGATTATTCACAGTAATTGTTTTGATTTAAGATGCGTGTGTGTGTGTATTTGTGTGTATATATATATATATATATATATATATATATATATACAGGGCTCGAAATTAACCTTTTTGCTTGGTAGCACTGGTGCTCCTAAAATTTAGTCACACCCACCAATTAAGAGCACCGTTGCTAAGTTTTATATAAATAGATTTATTGCATTTGAAATCAACACAAATCAAAACTAACAAGCAAAAAAATATATGCTTGCGTGAGGAAAATATGTCCCAACAAAATCCCGTTATCACAAGAAAATACATTTTTATAGCATGCACGCACTACTTGACATGAATGAATCTGTTAACTGTGTTCCCACGGGTGATGTCTGTTATTGCACAGATGCTTTTAACATATAACTTATTATTTGTATACGTCATTTTAATAGCAATGCCGGTCTTTTCATGAGCTGCAATATTAGTTTAATCTTAGTCAATGCAAGCCCTTTTGCGATGGTGTACGTGGTGTTAACTTTTACTTATAGCTGCACGGCTGACAGCATCTGGAGATTAAATAAAGGATTAAACAGAACATCTCGTGCTTAGTGTAGATGTGGCTAAACAGTTACCTGAAAATTCTGTCCTACAGACTTTACAGTGAATGCTTTAGTTATTTTCATAGCGGAGTTGAAGCCACGGAACTCTTTTATCCACTCTTCGACAAATGTAGATTGCGGATTAACATTCACCACAATTAGTAATCAGATGCGCCATTATTTGTTGCTTTAGGTGGTTTCAAAAACAAAATCTGACCGTGTTGTTGTCATTCTTATCTTTAGCGCTTTACATTTTCGCAGTTGTAGCTCTCCTGTCATCTGAAGGCAGAAGGCGTTGACTGAGTGATTGACAGCTGATTTTAACCAATCCATTCGCGATCAGTTCTAGCGCAGTGGGCCAATAAAAAGAGTGTGAAGGCGGGGCAAGCATTGCAGGCTTTGTTTACTGCAGCAAGTAGACCTATCAACTGTTTTAAACTGTTCCTGAGCGCTGCGTTTCAAGTGGAAAGATGCATTCTGCGTGAATGTGTCCTAAATCCGCGCATGCAGTGAACATTTTGCAGTGAAAACCGGTCGCACGCAACAATTTTATGCACTCGCACAAATGCCTCCAAATATATTTTGAGGTCGCATAGATAAAATCTCGGGTGCATATGTGACCAAAACGGTCGCAATTTGAGCCCTGTATATATACATTTATATATATACATATGTGTGTGTGTGTGTGTGTTTACCGCAATAAACTACTGATTAACTGCTTGTTAATAGTTAATAAGGTTTATTTGAGCTAAGGTATTGGGTAGGATTATCGATGTAAAACAGGTTTATACTTTTATAAGTGCTATTAAACAGTTAATATTTTAATAATAAGCTAATAGTAAATGGTGTGAATTGTTGCTTGAACTAAAGTGTTACCATTTTTTCTAATACAATATATAGTTTTTTGAAACTACTAAAATAAAGAAATAATCTAATTCATAACTCTAAATAAATGAAAAAAAAATGAAAATCATGTCTAAATCAACTGTTAATTAACAGATTTTTTTGGTATTTGGCATTATCTCAATATTGCTCTTAAAAAACATGAAACAAATATACATTTTAATGTCATTCAAGTTTGTTTGTTTTTTTTATAAAACATTTTTTTAGGCTGCTCTTTGGTCAGAAGCCCTGAGAGACAGGCAGTGGCTTAAAATAACATTTCCACTCAATTCCACCAAATTACAGCAATTATTATAAATGTATAGTGTGCATGGTAAAGTGGCTGCTTCCTGCTTTTTTAGTCATTGATGGAAATCTATTGAATATCCCTTTAGTCATAACACTGATCTACTATTTTATTTCCTGAGGTTTTTGTGTTAATCACAATATGGCTAGGGAACATGCTCTCTTCCAGCATAATAATCAAAGGACGTTGCTGCTGCACCATGGCTGATATTACATGATATTGATATTACATAATGCTTGAAAATAGTCCCCAGAACCAAACCTTACACTTGCACCACTAGTTAAGTCTGATTTATACTTTCACCAGGACCACAGCGAAAGCCTCTGCTTTTATACTTGAAATTTGTGCTTAAATACTTGTATTTGTACCAACAGTAGGCGACTCGGAGTAACTGTAATGACGAAACAGTGGTGAAGAAGTAGTCAGTGAGAGTTGCTAAATGAATGAATTTATTCATTCAATCATTTTCTTTTTGGCTTAGTCCCTTTATTAATCTGGGGTGGCCACAGCGGAATTAACCGCCAACTTATCCAGCATATGTTTTAAGCCTGGTTTATACTTCTGCTTCAAGTGATCGCCGTAACCCACATCGTATGCTTTATGCGTAGCTGTGCATTTATACTTCTGCGCGCTGTTTCTGTTGCTCTGCAATACACTTCCGAAACACTAGCTGGCAGTAGGTGTTTATGTTTCTCTGTGTCGAGTTTCTTTGCTGGTGTTCTGTTTTTGCTGAACACTTCCTTAAAATGGCTCAAATTCGCTCATTTTGAGGCGGGAACCAGCAAGACGTGCAACAACTTTAATCAAAAGGTAAACACAAAACAACAGTCTCCATCCGGAGCTCCTTCAAGGGACTCCACACTTGTAAACACTCGCTGCATCGGGCGCACGACTCTCACCTCCACCTACACTCGTCAGGGCTACCAAGCAGACCAATCACAGAGCTTGTGCTACACGTACGCGGTAAATTTTTTGAGAGGTCCACGCGTAGGCTGCGCCGTAGCATACATGTGCGCTTGACGCAGAAGTATAAATCAGCCTTTATACAGCAGATGCTCTTCTAGCTGCAACCCATCACTGGGAAACTTCACATTTTTTTTATATTCAAGCTAACTGCGTAATCGATAAAACCTTTAATACAAAACCTTTAATACCGAAAAACAGACTTGTAGACAAAATACGTGCATTATTATTATGTATTTTGATGGCGTCACGTTTGTCGCATGCACCCAAGTGAACCTACGGATGCATTGAGTATAAACCAGCCTTTAGAAGCTGCCTAATATCATTGCAGGAATTATCAAAACTCTTTTTTTTTCGTCATTTTTGAGTGGGATGGTAATGGTCTAATCTGGTTTTACACTGGAACTATCATAGTTCTATAGCTACTAGCCACATAGATATATACACTAGATATCGCATACAGACTCTGAGCATGCGTCAATAGCGCCGCCATATTTGTACAGTGCTCCTAGCACAAATGTCATTCAACCGCACTAGTCAAGACTGTGTGCCAACGTGAAGATGCTGGACTTTAGCGCTGTGTACGGGTGTAGTAACGAGCAAACAAAGAAAACAAAGGCAGAACATTTCATAGGTAAGATTTCGTCTTTACGTTTTTATGTTATGAACTTTTGAGCTCAACAAGTAACGTTATTGATGATGATACAGACACTTACTGCATTCACCTTAAGACAAAGAAAGCACCAACTTGCACTAAATACTGGGCTTATGCTAGTTTTGTTTAATAAAATAAGCAAACAACGCAAAAGAAATATGACAACGAGATGCTGCAGTGCCAAAAACATGTATTATTGTCATCTAAGTGAACGAGTCGTTCATAACAGAGATTCATTCACAAACGAATCACTCCCTCCGTCAGAATGAGAAGTGACAGCAAGAGAGGGGGTGTGCTTCAGGACACGGATTAGATCAAATCTAACAGGAGGGAGGATAATACATTTACATGCACACAAACACACATTCTTCGTCAGCAATGCCCGTGCGGTCACTGATCCATAGAAAAGTGATGTTAAATGATAATTTTCGTAAAAAAAATAATAATTTGCATACTGACCACCAGGAAAACTCCCGATCATAGATATATGTGTATATCTCTGGCTCTGGATAGCCACAGTCCTCCACTACAGCTTGGTCCCACATTTATTTCAACGGAGCACTACCCTGTACTAACATGGCGGCTCTATTGACGCATTCCTTCCAATAGACAACAACAGGGCAGGCGACACCTAATGTAAATATCTATGGAATAGCCATAGTAGTCATTCTGACGTTTCTTATATTAGACATCTTATTTATATTCAAATCTTGCGTTGAGATATTAAAATTAACCTTTAAATGTCTGTTGTAAAACTTTATGAAGTCATTAGCCTAAAAATCTGATAGTTTTGGTAATACGCCTATAAATGTGTATTATTTACTACTGCCTGTGCCTATGAGTTACTAGACCATCATTTTCATTGTCAGAAGAGGAGGAGAATGGATTTTTTTTCACTACACTGAAAATGTTATTTTGAAAGACACGTTTGAAGTAAGTTATGTTTTTGCTATCAGACAGGAAGCTGCTAGGCAGCAGAGGCATGGATATTTAAAGTTACTGGGACACTGAAATGCATGCAGTCATTTAGACTGCTATGGTAATTAAAAGAGAAACGTTCTTATGGATCTTTTGGGTTTTATAATTTTAATAAAATAAGGTTAGAAAGAATATATATATACAAATTAACAAAAAGTCTGGCTATTAAACAGTTGGTCAAAATTATTAGCCCCCTTTGAATTTTTGATTAATTATTTCCCAAAGGATGTTTAACAGAGCAAGGAAATTTTCACAGTATGTCTGATAAGTCTTTTTTGTTTTTATTTCGGCTAGAATAAAAGCAGTTTTTAATTTTTTTAAAACCATTTTAAGGTCAATATTATTAGCCCCTTTAAGCTAGATTTTTTTGGATAGTCTACAGAAAAAACTATCGTTATACAATATTTGCCTAATTACCCTAACCTGCCTAGTTAACCTAATTAACCTAGTTAAGCCTTTAAATGTCACTTTAAGCTGTATAGAAGTGTCTTGAAGAATATCTAGTCAAATATTATTTACTGCCATCATGGCAAAGATAAAGTGAATCAGTTATTAGAAATGAGGTATTAAAACTATTATGCTTTGAAATGTGTTGAAAAAAATCTTCTCTCCATTGGGCAAAAAAATAAACGGGATAATAATTCAGGATGGCTAATAATTCTGACTTCAACTGTAGATATGTGGGTTGTATTTTAACGAAGTTATTACATTTAAAAACCATCAAAATGGTCACCTCAGTAGTTCTAGTGTTAAGGATCTATGCTAAGCTAAGCTAAAAGACCTAAAGATCATCTGAACAAATTCAAAAATGGTAAAAAAAAATGTAAAATGAGTTGTAAAATTAGCCTATTTTCAAATAAAAAGTTGAGTCTACCTTTATAGTTCACATAAACCAGAAGCTGCGACAGATTTATTTTAATTTTTTCATATTGTAATGCAGTTCTTAAAATCAGTGGGCTTGGCTTGTTTTGTTTTACTGCACGCTGATTGGATGTAGTAAAGTAGGCATTTCATTCTGAAGGCTTGGGAAAATGCTTTGGTGAGAGGTATTACAACCTAACAGACTCCTCCTGTTCACCATTTCTGTTTGTTATTGTCAAAACTGACAGTTGGAGGGGCGTGGTTAAGTATGTTACCCACGCCCAATACCTTAGACAGACCTAATCTGAGAATTCAACTGGAAACAAACAGGAAGTCATTTTCAGATTTCAATAAAAAGATTTCAAGGGCAAACTGCTTTTTTTCCTAATGACATGCACAGATGAATTGTTCACCACAAAACTAGCAATGTGAGCTAACAAAATTAATGTAGTTATTTTTGATTTCATTTTCCACTTGAATCTGATTTCATGGGTTTTAACGTGTGTATTGTGCTTTGTTCAGAGCGTTCACCGCATCGGCCGATCCTCCAGGCCGGGTTGCCTGCGAACCGCACCGCAGTGGTGGGCAGTGATGTGGAGTTCGAGTGTAAAGTGTTCAGCGATCCTCAGCCTCACATTCAGTGGCTGAAACACATCGAGGTGAACGGCAGCAGATACGGACCTGACGGACTGCCTTACGTTCGGGCCTTAAAGGTAAAGGAAAACATTTGCTCCTCATATTGAACGTTCGTATACAACGAGCAACATTCATATACAACTTCATATACAGTATAACGAGCACAGTAGTGGAAAGAGTACTGAAAAATCATACTCAAGTAAAAGTACCATTACTTGCCTAAAAATGTAGTGCAAGTAGAGTAAAATATCTGCTGTAAATATTACTCAAAGTATGAGTAAAAAGTAGACCTTTTAAAAGTACTCAAGAGTAGTGAGTATTACGCTGTCCAAAGCTGATGTGTTTACATGTAATTTGTGCATGTGTGTGTAAACGTAACATTCTGTAGTGCATTTAGTTATTGCCCAGCAGGCACACAACATCATGAGACGTTAATATTAGGTTATTAGGTCAGGTGACCAAAATTAAACGTCAAGCCAGCAGCTAAGGACAACGTTATTTTGATGTCTAATAATGACGTCAAATGACGTTGATATTTGGTTGATTTATGGTTGTTAGAAAGTGACCAAAATATAAAGTCAAGCCAACATCTTAAACCAACGTCATATTGACGTCAAATACTGACATTTATTCATCAGGTACATTGATATTTGGTTGGTTTTAGGTTGGACATTACACATTGACATTGGCCTGACGTTGAGTTCTAACGTCAACCCGGTTTTCATTTCCAAACAAAATGCAAAGTCCCCATGACGTTAGAGATCAACGTCAATCAGACGTCATGTTGACGTCCTGTGCCTGCTGGGTGTTTAAGGCCATTTCGGTCATCATACAGTAAACATCCGTCATCTTCTCATCAGTGACATGCATCTAAACAGTCTCTGGGTCAATGCATGTATAGATTTTGAACATCTTCATGGACCCTTTTAATACTTCCATACAGTTTGCTGCGATTATAAAGTGCACACGTCTTGAGGTAGTTCATTATGATGTGGTTTACCTTCTACGATATGTGCGATTTGATTGGACAGGAATCTCAGGACTGATTTTTCTAATCCTCATAGACAAGAAAATTAAGTAGTTACTGCAGGTAGAAAGAAAGTAGTGAAGTAAAAGTACAAATACTGCACTAAAAAGGTACTCAAGGAAAAAGTAAAAACAAACTACTCAATTACTGTAATTTGAGTATTTGTAATTAGTTACTATACACCACTGAACAAGCATTTCAATGTTTTTGTCAAATAAAGGATAATGCACATCCAGCCAGTTATCACGGAATATGACAACCGGTTGCTTGTTAAAAAAAACAGCAAATGTTGTAATGGATTAATGCTATCAGTTTAAAATGCAGTTTAAGTCAGTTTGTTCATTTTTTTTTCTTTCAAGATATTTTGTACAATGTTTCCTGTGTGTGTAAACCAGGATTATTCAATTGGTGGCCAGCGGGTTCGGCCCCCGAGGCAATTTGTTCCGGCCCTCCAAATAGTGTGACCAAGACATCAAAAATAAATTCAGTTTAGTTGACAAATGTCTGCTATAGTTATGAAGTGACGTGCGTCTGTTCAATCCAGCACGAACTGCAGTTGAAGGCCGCGCAGAGTGTGAGTCACCTGACATTAAGCAAGTGGCGCGAGCAGCCGAAAACATTTGGATATGTTTATAGAAAAGGTCTTTTGTACAGTGCACTGATATCGTTAATAGGGATGCATTGATTAGCCGATTTCACTATTAACCCAGCTTTTATTCATTAAAGGCTTCTCAACGCCGCATTTCTGTTGCATGGAAACAAAGCTGCTGCAACTAAACAAAGTTATGCCAATACGCACGCACAGTGGATTAACTATAGCTGCAAGACGTTGACATATTGCGTCTTTTCCGCATGCAAGTGCATTATTTCCAATGCAGTGCGCTTATTTGAAGCAGTGCGCGCACGGCTCGTGGAGCAGACCGTAGACCCTCCAGGAGCACACAGTCGTTATTAAAATGATTATGTATGAACACAGATAATAACAGTTTATTTAACTTTTTAGCTAATATGTAGCTTAAAATAACATTAGACAAATACTATTTTTATTTATTCTTATTTTTATGTATTTATTCTTTGTTCTGTCATTTATTTTGATTGTAAAATTATCACTCATGTTTAAATTAAAAACTTTTCCATTTATTTTAAAGTCCAAAAAGAGAAACAGTCTATTGTTTGAGTTTTATTAATATGTTGTGCTGTATTTGGTTACTGAACATAAACAACCCTTTAAAACATAAGCAGTTTTCTTGTTATTTTCTAAACTAGTCGTGTTTTAAATGTAATAAAAGCATAATAATGATGATAACCCTGAAACCATGATTATTCTTCAGACTATAATCGTACAACCGAAATCTATAATCGTTGCATCCCTAATTGTTACGAATTTAAAACATAACATATGAATGTGTCTGAATCTAGAAGAAGCCTACTTGAGCAATACACTGATTTTGTGCCTCGAAATACAACATTTGGATATGCTTGTAAAAAACGGCACATTGTACAATGCAGTGATGTTGTGTAGATTCAAAATACAACATATTACCGTTTTAATATAGAAAAAGCCAACTTGGGTGTCTTTCTGAGCACAAATGCAGCATATTGGCTCTTATACAGGGAGTGCAGAATCATTAGGCAAATGAGTATTTTGACCACATCATCCTCTTTATGCATGTTGTCTTACTCCAAGCTGTATAGGCTCGAAAGCCTACTACCAATTAAGCATATTAGGTGATGTGCATAGAAGGGGTGTGGTCTAATGACATCAATCAATCAGGTGTGCATAATTATTAGGCAACTTCCTTTCCTTTGGCAAAAATGGGTCAAAAGAAGGACTTGACAGGCTCAGAAAAGTCAAAAATAGAGAGATATCTTGCAGAGGGATGCAGCACTCTTAAAATTGCCAAGCTTCTGAAGCGTGATCATTGAACAATCAAGCGTTTCATTTTAAAATAGTCAACAGGGTCGCAAGAAGAGTGTGGAAAAACCAAGGCGCAAAATAACTGCCCATGAACTGAACTGGCCCCCATGACAGGGCTACTAATTGTACTAATTGAATAGCCCTGGTGTAAACAATACAGCTTGACATATCTGTCAAAATTGCTTTCAGAGAGAGGGAAAACTGTCACTTTTAAGCTTTACAAAAAGAAAATAAAAAATGTCAGTAAATGTGTTTATATAAAATAATAGTACAAAACTATACACACAGATGTTATTCAAAACATATTTCATCTCTGCTTATAATCTGTGGTCTTTTGTGAAATAAGGGGGGGTTTTTAAGTTATAAACAGTGGCAAATTGCATGTTTTGTTTATGTCGTTGCAGTTTAGAGGAAAACAGTAATTTTTATTTTAATAATAAATATATACAGTGGGGGAAATAAGCATTGAACACGTCACCATTTTTCAAAGAAAACATATTTCTAAAGGTGCCATTGACTTGAATTGTTCCCCAGATGTTGGTAACAACCACCGAAATCCATATATGCAAAGAAAACAGTATTAATTAGTTTAAAATTTAGGTTATGTGTATTAAAATGAGATGATACAGGAATAAAGTATTGAACACATGAAGAAAGGGAGGTGTAGTTCGGCAGTGAAGGCCCAGACAGCAGCTGAAATCTCTCAGTAGTTCTTCAGCAACCCTCTGCCCTTCCTCATTGTAAATGAATATCAGCTGCTTCAGTCCAGCGTCTACATGAGCAGGAGGATGAAGAGGAAACCAGGGTGGACATTTCAGCAAGACAATAATCCAAAACACAGCCAAGGAGACTCTCAGATGCTTTCAGAGAAAGAAAATCAAGCTGTAGAATGGCCCAGCCAATCACCTGACTCTATATTAATGGAAAATACAAATTAAAGAACAGATTTGATAGACGAGACCCACACAACCATCAAGATTTTGACACTCTGTTGAAGTCTCACACCTGAGCAGTGCATGTGACTTTATTCTCCATATGAGAGGCGTCTTTAAGCTGCCAGCACCAAAAATGGCTTTAATATAAAGTATTAAATATGTTTCAGTAGTTTAGAACTTTCTCCTTGTGTCATAGCATTGTTATTAAACATAATAATTTTGTTCAGATTTAGTTTGTGTTATTTTTATGTTTGTATTGTTTGGGTTTTTACCAAAATCTGGTTCAATTGCATGTCAACAGCTTCTTTAGAGATAGTATTCCCAGAAAGAAAACATGATGTGTTGAATACGTTTTCCCCCACAGTATATATTTTAATTTGAAATCATTTTAAAATTAATTTATTGTAATGAATTATCTTTTTGGTATGAAAAATATATTATATTATATTATATTATATTATAATATATTATAATATTAAAGTTAATTTAAAATAATATTAAATTAAAAATATTAATTATAATAAAAGTATATTTGTGTTTGTATGTTGTCACATGAATAATGCTTTAATTGCTCAAATGCTGTTATATTAAATTCTGAAATGCTTTACATTTTCTGTTGCATTCCAGAATTGTTCATCCATGTCTTTTTTTTAAAGTAACTTTCATCATATTACTTCACCTCAGCAAATGGATCAGAACTAACAGCATTTTTGGGGGGACTAACACTGTAAAAAAAATACACAATCAATTTGTGTTGGGACGACATGAAGGAATTAAGGGCGTACTCGCACAAGATACAATTGCCTTGAACCGTGGCGAAGCTCGCTTGCCGTAAATGGATTATGTGTGAACAGGCTCTTTTTAAAAATACCAGTAAATTCATTCTGTCAGTTTGACGGAAAGAGAAGTTGTAACATTACCGATAATTTGCCGGAATGCACGTGCTGAATGTAGAAGGAAAATTCCTGGAGAGAGTGCGTTCACGATTAAAACGTGCTGACGTGAGACGTCTACTCCAGCCAATCAGCACATTCAGACGCATTCACATCCGCGCTGTTTATAAAAATAAACGCCTTTGAATATTTTTCCAGACACATTTAGCTGCTAGATGTTAGTCAGATAACCTTTCTATTTTCCTTCTGAATGCCAACTGTGTAAAAAATTATTGATAAAATGCTTATGGTAAACCGCTGTTTGTTTACCGTCAAGCTCTGCTTCAGTTGCTTGACGCGTGTGCACATGAAGCAGCCGGTGAGCGCCATCGCACACACATATTATGTACATCTCAATATGCGAAAGTGTTCCTCCATATGTTTTCATCGAAGTAGTTCACTCTACTCATCCATCCACAGAGTTTGTAATGTATTCAAATGTGTAAACATTTAGTTTGCGCTTCTGCCTTTCAATGTCTCTGGGACAAAAGCAGCTGCATGAATGCTAAAGCTTTAAATATAAGTGAAACCAACAAAAGCCTGACCCCTTCTATGTTTACACACACACAAGCGCAGCCATTTTGAGATCGTTTCTGGTTAATGATGTCAGAATTTACCAGTATGTTGTAATGGATGTGTGGATGGTCTTTTCTGGAAAAATTCCAGAACGTTCTTGCCTGTGTGAACAGCGCTTTTTTGAATGTACCGTTAAAGTCATTACGGAAATTTTCAGGATATTTACTGGTATCACTGTGTGAAAGTGACTTATGACAGTTTGTGTTCATTGAAAAGTAAGAATGATTAATAAATCCATATGAAATGTGCTTTGGCACACCTCTTCCAACCGGGCCAGGGGCAACTGAACCACCCGATTTGGAGCAGTCACACTTGTCAAACAAACCAGGATTCTCGCCCTGGCACGGTTCAGATAGCCTAGTGTGAGTACACCCTTAAGTTAACTTATTAGTTTTTACAAACTTAAGTGAATTGAACATACAAGATATTCAGGAGGCTAATAATTCTGACTGTATACAATTGAGTTGTGTTGTAACTGTGTTGTTTCATCTCAGTTTAAATAAGTATGTTGAACAAAACAGCAGACGTCATGTTTTTGAGTGTGTTCTCAGCAAATTGTCCTAACCAGTTTCATTACAGCATTAAAAATGCCAGCAGGGATGGATAATTGACCGTGTGTTTGGCCTCCGCAGAACTCTGGGGTCAACAGCTCGGACACCCAGGTCTTGACCCTGTACAACGTGACCGAAGAACAAAGCGGAGAGTATATATGTAAAGTGTCCAATTATATAGGCCAAGCCAACCAGTCCGCGTGGCTCACCGTGGTTAAACACTTACAAGGTAACACACGACTTCTGCAGCAGTGACACAACAGTGCAGAAAGAGACAGATGTATACATGGTTAGAAACTGTTGTAATCAGGCTTTTAGGGGACCACAGCTCGTCTTTTCGTCGCTCCTTTTTTTTTCTGTGGTACCGCAAATGACGCCATGGAAAATCCCAGCAGAGCAACTGGAAGTGTTTTGGCTGTTGTTTACATTGGACGTTTCCTTGTCTCCGTCTCTTTTGCCCTCCTAATAAGGGTGCATTTCATGCCCTCTGAAGGTTACTTGCGCTCTCCTGCACTTCAAAAGGGTTTGGGTGGCACCTTGTGAATGTGCCCGTCTGAATTCCTTTGCTTTGCTCTGGGCCTTTTCTTTCTTTCCCTTCTACTTTTGTTTTCTATGAAATCAATTCTGCTCTGTCACTTTCTCGTAGGATAGAAATACCAGTGGAATTTCACTATTTCCTCGTCACTTAAAGGAATTAATGATATTTGCGTTTTATTTTAAAATCTGCTTGATGTGGGGGCGGCACGGTGGCTCAGTGGTTAGCACTGTCGCTTCACAGAAAGAAGGCCGCTGGTTCGAGTCCTGGCAAGACCAGTTGGCATTTCTGCATGGAGTTTGCATGTTCTCTCCGTGCTAGGTTTTCTCCGAGTTTCACCCACAATTCAAACACATGCACTATAGATGATTTAAATAAATAAATTGGCCATAGTTTATGAGTCTGTGTAAGAATGAGAGAGTGTATGGGTGTTTCCCAGTACTGGGTTGCAGCTGGAAGGGCATCCGCTGCATAATACATATGCTGGAATAGTTGGCGGTTTATTCCTGTTGGTGGCTGAGAGGGAAGAACAGTTTCATAAACATCTACCGAACAATCTTCTCCAGGAGAAGCACATACATTGTTTTCTATTTGCTGTGTACAGACACTAAATGGCATCACTCACCCGCTGTGCGCAAACTCATAGACAAGACATTGTTTAATGACATAGGCTTCTTGTTTCGGTGAGTGATCCCCACCGAGTCTTAAAAAAATCTCTCTGCGAGCAATCGTTCAGGTGCGGATACACTACCTGACAAAAGTTATGTCGAAAACAAATAAGCAACCAATAATGATATGATTCTAGTTGATCATTTGGGAAAGTGGCAGAAGGTTGATAGACCTACTGGGACCAGCATAGACTCAAGATTCTCACAGAAATCAGTCAAGTTTGGTGAAGGAAAAATCATGGTTTGGGGGTTACATTCAGTATGAGGGCGTGCGAGAGATCTGCAGAGTGGATGGCAACATCAACAGCCTGAGGTATCAAGACATTTGTGCTGCCCATTACATTACAAACCACAGGAGAGGGCAAATTCTTCAGCAGGATAGCGCTCCTCATACTTCAGCCTCCACATCAAAGCTCCTGAAAGCAAAGAAGGTCAAGGTGCTCCAGGATTGGTCAGCCCAGTCACCAAACATGAACATTATTGAGCATGTCTGGGGTTAGATGGAGGAGGAGGTGTTGAAGATGAATCCAAAGGATCTTGATGAACTCTGGGAGTCCTGCAAGAACGCTTTGCCATTCCAGATGACTTTATTAATCAGTGATTTGAGTCATTCAGAGATGTATGGATGCAGTCCTCCAAGCTCATGATGGAGTCAGACACAATATTCATTCTGTTTCCACTGCAGCATGACTTTATATTCTACACTGGACATTATTTCTGTTCAGTGATGAGACTTTTGTTTAAGCAAAGTCAGACCTTACTGTCCTAATGAAATCATTAAGAACCAAGACATGATCATATTTAATTTGGTCAAATAAGCGTAATTTAGAGGTCTTTGCCTTTCATATAAACCACTTCTGATAGCAAATGATCAACTAGAAGTCAAGTTATTATTTGTTGTTCCTAAAACTTGGATATGCGACAAGACTTTTGTCATGTCTGACCCCATGTATGTGATATACAAATGAAGAGAAAGAAATTGCACATCAAAGAAGGCAGAGTTCCAGAACACGACCACTGATTGCGTAATCACAGTAAACCAATTAGAGCTCAAAGGTGTTTAGGAGCCAAAAAAACATTTGCATCAGTGAGCTTTTTCAAACTGTCTAAACCAACTTAATTTTAGCTGTATTCGTAATGGCGTCATTTTAAGTTTGTTCTTCGATTTCGTTTGAAGTGTATTGGGTTCTCAAGCATATTTCTCTTTCTTTTCTTTGTTTCCTCCTTCATGTTTCTATTTGTCATACTCTTTCTAATCTTTCATTTTCACCTCCCTGTTCTGATAGCTTTTACTTTTGAGTGTGTGTACTTGAACATGTTTTTATATCTAAGTGGGGACTTAAGCCTTAATGCATACAGACTTGTGGGGTCTTCTGTCACTGCGTGGACCAAAATTGAGATACACATGCTTATTAAATTAAAAATGTATTTCGAAAATATAAAAGTGCAGATTGCGTTTCTTGTTAGGGTTGGAGTAGGATGATAGAATATAGGGTTTGTTTAATACACTCTCAGAAATGAAGGTACAAAATCTGTCACCGGGGTGGTATCTTTTCAGAAGGTACTTTTTTGTCCTTAAAGGTAAATATTAAGTACAAATATGTACCTCAAAGTACTTAAAGGTACAAAAGTAGTCGGCGCAATAGCCTAGTGGTTTGTGCGGGACATATGGTGCAGTAGCGCGTCAGGGCGTCCCGAGTTTGAATCCCGGCTTGAGGACATTTCCCCACCCTACCCCCCTCTCTCTCTCCAACTTTTTTCTGTTCCTGAAGGCACATCAATGGTAAACATATTCAACCTCTTTCTAATCAAACACACTTGAATCAACTCATCAGAACACAAGAAGAGACTCTAAAACCTGAAGTTAATGGGTCAGATAAGGGAGACATCCAAAATATGTACTGTTGGTGTGCCTCTAGGAGCAGGGTTGGGAACAACTGCCCCAAAGGTACTAATATGTAGCTGTAAAGGACAAAAGTCTACCACCCCATTGTACCTTTATTTCAGAGTGTAGAACCATCATAACCTCTATAGAAGTCCCCACTGGGATATAGGAACAAGTCTGTGTGTGTGTGTGCGCGTGAATGTGTTCATATAAGAGCGATTCTGATACAGTCTCTGCTGGGCGACGTTCCATGAGGCCCATCTTGTGCATGTGGAGATGGACATATTCGGGTGTTGAGGATGGTAAAAGTCACCCTCGTCTTCAGGTGTTGGGTCTCTCGCAGGTTTATCCGTGTTCTCCAACTAACCCCAAATCTGCCAGCAGGCTCATCGAAGGATCCAATCAGGGAACAGTTCTTCTTTCTTTAGGGACGGTGAAGGGTGTTTCTTCAACGCCCCTCTTTTAACTCAAAAAACTCTCTCTCTGTCGCCTCCGGTGGGTTTTTCTGGAGCTCTCTGGCTTCATCCTGTGGTTCTTCTGTTTAGACGGCAGGCGTCAACACCACGGATAAGGAGATGGAGGTACTGCAGATCAGGAATGTGTCTTTAGAGGACGCTGGAGAGTACACCTGCTTGGCCGGAAACTCTATCGGCCACTCCCATCACTCTGCATGGTTGACTGTCTATAAAGGTATCTTGTGGTGCTCTTTTTGGTTCATGGTTTCTTCTGCTGTCCAAAAGCCCAAAGTATGTTTGGTTTGGTTTTACGCACACTCTAGGGTAGGGATCACCAAACTTGTTCCTGGAGGTCCGGTGTCCTGCAGATTTTAGCTCCAACCCTAATCAAACACACCTGAACAAGCTAATCATGGTCATACTAGGTATACTTGAAACACCCAGGCAGGTGTGTTGAGGCAAGTTGGAGCTAAACCCTGCAGGGCACCAGACCTCCAGGAACGAGATTGGTGACCCCTGCTCTAGGGTATATTCTTCATCCTAAGTGAACATTCAAATGTTTTTAACCATGCATATATGAGGGTTTTCTGCAGTAATTAGTTTGGTTTCACTGGAAACGAGAAAGGAAATCAGTTTGAAGTAGGGGTGTGCAATATTGACGGACACTATGCCTTTACTATTTTGGAGAGTTTATTTCCTGATAATTATAAAACTGTCAAGAAAACAGTAGGGGGCGACGTGTCCCATCTTTAAGTCATTCATTCATTGATTTTAGATGATTCAAGACAGCAGATTCATTCAGAAATGAAGCAAATCTTTATGAATGCATCAGCACATTTCCAATGATTTATTCCAAAAGATGATTCATTCGGGAGCAAAACTCTGTAGTGTTGCTCTGAGACAGACCCCAGCAAACAATTTTGTCTTTAATAGACATCTAATAGACATCTAAACGTAGACAGCTTGGCTAAAACAAGACTAAACTTGGGCTGTCTGTGAAAATCTAATAGACATCTAAGAATAGCCCCAAACTAGACTTGTCAAATAGACAGATTAGACATTAGTCTTTATATGTGTAGTCATTCATTTCTGTTTATTCAATACTAGTCTATACTAGGGTTGCATGATACTGGAATTCGGTACCAATTGATACTGAAATTTTAAAAACTTAATTTCCAGCTGTCATAACAGCGCTGATTTTTTTATTGTGTTCACATGCTCAACAGAAGTGATTGGTCGTGAAGGTCATCAGTTCACCGAACTCACCACTGTTTACTGAGTTTCTAATAGCGATAGCGATTCTATGCTCTTTGATGTAACCACAGATACAGGGACACTGAAGTGTTTCAAAGCCGCAATTCATCAGAGGATCGCTCGTAGGTCAACTTATAGACAAACCAACTGATTGACGTGACTTTGAAATGCTCCAGCGTCCTTGTATCTGTGGTTACATCAAAGAGCATAGAATCGCCAAGGGGCGACACTCTAGTGCGATTTAGGAAACAGCCACTAGATGGCGCCACGACCATTTTGGAATGAAAATTCCAATAGAACAATAGCATATTATAAGTCTGTAAAATAAACTATTAAAAGTGCTGATGATTGTGTATTATAGTCTTTCAGGTTGCGTCTCAGCTTTAATGTGCTTTTTAAATAAAATAAATAAATAAAAAAAGCAGCTGCTTGCCATTGTGACAGCAATAAGATCCAATGGACAGCCGACCGCTTTCACTCCACAATGGCAGACTCCAGGGCTGTTGCTGGGCGCTTCTGTTGCAATGGAACGTTCTATTGAGAGTCGCCTCTTGGTCATTCTAAGCTCTTTGGTTACATTCAGTAAACAGCGGTGAATTCTGTTAACCGATGACCTTCACGGCCAATCACAGTCATTTCTGTTGAGCACGTGAACACTATGGCAAATCAGCACTGTTTAAGAACGTGCTCAAAAGCGCTCAAATGTCAGCCGGAAATGGACATTTTTAATACTTCAGTATCGATTGGTACTGATTTCCAGTATCGTGACAAGCCTAGTCCATACTGTACTAGTCTAGTTTTGGTCTATTCTTAGCTGTATTTTAGATCACTGACAGCCCAAATTTCGCCTTGTCTTAGCCAGGACCACTTTGTTTATAAGACATCTATTAGACATCTTTTAAAAACAATAAATGCTTTTTGCGTCAGCTGTCTTGTTGAAATGTTGTATAAAATAAGCATCATGTTTGCAGTCTCCGACACAAAAATGGAAATGGCACTCCTTGTGTCGTAATCCTGACATAATACCTCATCTTAATAATTTCTGCTTTGATCGTTTTTATTTAGGGTGATTTTGATAGCTTTCTAATTGCTGAAAAATAAGATTTATTGGATTTACTAATGTTTTTAAGGTCAGTGGCTGCAATATTTATATGGGCTGAATTTAACCAAACAAATTAAATATAGTAATGTTCAACTTTATTTGTTTAAATTCAGCCAATATAAATTGTTTGCAAACACTTTCCCTAAAAAATATTGTGTTAATCCAATTAATGATTGTATTCAGTGCACACTCAATCCTTTTGTGCATGGGATGTCTGTATGTGTGTTCTTATTTTAATTAATTGCAATGTGAGTGAGTGACTTTGATGCCAGCTTGCACGTTGTTAAAATGTAGATATTACGATGTTATCATAATAAATATTGCACACTCCTAGTCTGTTAAATTAACAATTGATTCTTGTGTTTAAACACCAAAACTCAAGTATACTTTGGGCTTGAAATTGTTCACACTGTGGGTTGAATTTGGTAACATCGCGATTGTAGTTTAATAACAGTTGTATTTATAGAAATCACGTGCTATTTTGATGAGACGACAAAATATAGACCCATTTTGGACATTCACTTTTCATAAATATGACTCATGTCCAGTGTGCGATTTATACATTGACGATTGGGGGGGTCAACTTTTTCAGTAGTAGTTTGGTAATACATGTTTCAGTGAATCAAATTTATGAATGTATTTAAATTACATCTAATTCATTAATAAAAGGTATAAATTTCAGGGTTTGAGGGATATTTAGTGACTATTTTTGTGGTTACTGTAGGTCAAACTATACAAATTATGTGTATAAAAATGCGGTGCTCTAGAACTGCCAGTTTCAGACTGCTGAATGATAATTTCCTACCATTGATTGGTGTGATTGAGTGCATCACAGTGGTATGAACCATTATACGGGGTGGGAGGTCAAAAGTGTATTTATATTATACACTTTTAATTATTAATATTTAAGAAAGCTAATATCGAAGGAAGCTAATTCTTACTATTAAAGGGCTGACCTCCCCGTACATCTTGTCTTGATGTCCTTCAGGGGCGATCAAGCATTAATAATCCCCCCATAATTTGCACCCTGCTCATGTCCAGATATGGTGTAGTTTAAATTTGGGACCTATTTGACAAAAACACATTGTAGAAAGAACTAAACCATTTCCTACAGTGTTAAGAGTTTCGTGACAATATCACATGCTATTAAATTGGCCTCTCTGAACCAAACATAAGGATGTTGTCAGTGCTGGTGAACACTGGCTCTTTCATTACAAGCAGTGGTTTTCTAGCGGATAACAATGCAAAGTCATTCTTTTGCGAACCGCACCATTCTTCAACCCCGTGTGTGTCTGCTTTGTGGTTTTGTTATTCATCTGGGTGTTGACTGATGCTCTAAATGTCAGTCCAAGCATGTCAAAGCGACATGTTTGTCATCTTTCTTTAGAAATATGGAATCTAAGCGAAGCCAAACCTTTCTCAGTCCATCTAAAACTGAAATATTATGCATTATATAAATTATACTTTATTATAGTTTTGTTATTAAACACTTTTTAATCATTATATAATGCTTAATTGTTAATAAAAATTAAGTTAACCTAACAGTTCCAACTAACAACAGAATTACTTAATTTTTTTTAAAGTAAAATCAACTTGTAACTTTAAGGCAATGGATTTACTCACCTTTTTTTAAGTAATCTAAAATTTTGTTTGGGTGGCACGGTGGCTTAGTGGTTAGCACTGTCGCCTCACAGCAAGAAGGTCGCTGGTTCAAGTCCTAGCTGGGTCAGTTGGCAATTCTGTGTGGAGTTTGCATTTCTTTTTTTTATTTATTTATCAGGATCCCCATTCTTCCTGGGGTCCATCGAACACAAAACAAAAGTACATTAATACATAACAACAAGACCAATAAAAAAAATTACAATACAAAATTCATACACAACATCCAGATCAACAATCCACTTAATATTGTGACATCAAATGTTTCTTAAATGATTTCTTACACCTCACCTTACTTGTCACAAAGCATGTAATGTCTGATGGCAAAATGCATGTTCTCCCCATGTTGGCGTGGGTTTCCTCCGGGTGCTCCCGTTTCCCCCACAGTCCAAACACATGTGCTATAGGGGAATTGGATGAGCTAAATTGGCCGTAGTGTGTGAATGAGTTTCCCAGTACTGGATTGCAGCTGGAAGGGCATCCGCTGTGCAAAACATATGCTGAAATAGTTGGCGGTTCATTCCGCTGTGGTGACCCCTGATAAATAAGACACTAAGCTGAAGGAATATGAACAAATGAATGGAAATGTTGTCCATGTCTGTAAGATGTCGCAATATTAATCATAAATATGTATGAACGTGTACGAAACAAAAACAAACATTGACTTTGTCTGATTTCACATTCACACTACTAAGCATCAACAAAAATACATTTACTGACAAAATTACACCATGAACATTTCCCAATTTTATAGATTATAGGAGAATTATTCTCACCTTATACTTCATAACTGCACACATGAGCTAAATAGGCGTAAACCATAGCAAATAGCGACTGAGAACAGATGGCTCATTGTGGCTGGTGGTTTGGCGACGCTTTGTTTCCAGGATAAACTTTCATTATATTAAATCTCTTTCAGAGTTTTTCAAGATTAACCTGTTTCCAATAATTTTTTTTTTTTTTTTTTTTTTGTCTAAACAAGCATCCTGAAGAGTGTGATTGTGAGCATAAGCAGTAATGTGCTGACATCATTTCCTCTTCGGATCAGGTTTTGATAAACACCTCACCTAGAGGGAGAATCGATTTATTCATTTAAATCAATTCAGTTTATCAAGATGCTTGACAGTCCAACACATTCAACATTCACATTTCCTTCTTAAAGGGATAGTCCACCCAAACATGGACATTTCTGGTAATTTGCTCACCCAGTAGAACATTACAGAAGATTTTGAGCTCAACCTGATGTTCTTGGTGATTCATATAATGGCAGTCAATGGTGACAGGTTTTTTAGATCCACAATAAACACATACAAAAGAGTCATGCTTCCTGATGACACACTGAGCTCCTGTGAAGCCAAACCATGGGTTTCTGAAAGAAATTGAACATTGTTTTACAATATTATTAGCTTTAGTCCACAGCCTGATCAAATAGATATACACTCACAGGCCACTTTATTAGGTATATCTTACTAGTACCGAGTTGCCTTTAAAACTGCGTTAATCCTTTATGGCATAGATTCAACAAGGTACTGGAAATATTCCCCAGAGACTTTTCTCCATGTTGACATGATAGCATCACGCAGTTGCTGCAGATTTGTCGGCTGCACATCCATGATGTGAATCTCCCGTTCCACCACATGCCAAAGGTGCTCTATTGGATTGAGATCTTGTGACTGTGGAGGCCATTTGAGTACAGTGAACTCATGGTCATGTTCAAGAAACCAGTCTGAGATGATTCGCGCTTTATGACATGGTGCATTATCCTGCTGGAAGTAGTCATCAGAAGATGAAGACACTGTGGTCATAAAGGGATGGACATGGTCAGCAACAATACTCAGGTAGGCTGTGGTGTTGACACGATGCTCAATTGGTACTAATGAGCTAAAAGTGTGCCAAGAAAATATCCCCCACACCAATACACCACCACCAGCAGCCTGAACCGATGATATAAGGCAGGATGGAGCCATGCTTTCATGTGGTTGATGTCAAATTCTGACCCTTCCATCCAAACCCTAGAGATGGTTGTGCGTGAATATCCCAGTTTCTGAAATTCTCAGACCAGCCTGTCTGGCACCAACAGCCATGCCACGTTCAAAGACACTTAAATCCCCCTTCTTTCCCGTTCTGATGCTCGGTTTGAACTGCAGCAGATCGTCTTGGCCATGTCTACATGCCTAAGTGCATTGAGTTGCTGCCATGTGATTGGCTGACATTTGCGTTAACGAGCAGTTGCGCAGATGTACCTAATAAAGTGGCCGGTGAGTGTATGTAGTCCAATTGAAGTCCAGGCTGTGAATTTTGGTGTAACCAGGGTGTGGACTAAAGCTGATTATATTGTGAATTATGTTTAATTTCTTACACAGAGCGATCGTTTGGCTTCACAAGATCTCAGTGTGTCATCAGGAGCAACAGCTATTGATTTAGACTCATTCCTATGTTTATTTTGAATCTAAAAAAACCCGTCACCATTCACTGCCATTGTATAAATCACCAGGAACAACAGATTCAGCTCAAAATCTTCTATAAAGTTCAACTGAAGCAAAACGTTGACCTGTGGGTGAGTAAATTAACAGGAAATGTTAATTTTTAGGTGAACTATTCCTTTAATCCTTGAATGTTGATCTTTTTGCATTTGCATGTTGCAGTCAACCAATAAAATACTATTCCTCGAGCTTTATGTTCACACTTCAGCATTCAAATATGATTGTTCATTAAAAGTCAAGCCAAAGAGAAGTGACCTGTGACTGAGATGCATTTGCATGCGTATTGTTGTGTGCTGTGTGAAACGTATACACATGATACAATAACATCTTTTGTGTGTGCATGGACTTTGTGAAAGAAACCCAGTATAATAAAGCAGAGCCTCGGGGGCAGACAAACACCAAGCAAACAGCGTAGGAAATATCTGTATCAGCCAGACTTCTCGTGTAATTTTAGCCCCATAACCTAGCTCTCCATTTATCCTTCGCTGAAATGCATACCCGCGCAGATTTAGTCGACCCACCCAGATAAGCCATTCCTCTCAATTTACATTTGTATTTGTGTTGCAAATTTAATGTCTCATATGAGTTTACATGAGCCCTTTTTTTTTTTTTTTGGGGTCTAATCTCGAAGCGAGAGCTGCCAAGTATCATGAGCCGCGGTTTCCTTCTCCATGCTAGTCATATAAGCAGAAGAATGTGCCGTGAAACCTGATCCATGAAAGAACTAATTATGATGCTACAATAGGAGTTTGTGTTCTTCGTAGTGCACTATTCACGTGAAACAACAACATCATCCCTAGATGAGATTTTTTTTTCTGGGGTGTGTGTGTGTTTTTGTGTGTGATTTTATAAGAAACTGCATGGGGCATCTAGGAAGTGGCGGAAAGTAGGGATGCACAATATATTGTCAGCCGATAAATGCTTTTTTTAATGTTCAGCGATTAGGCCGTCATCGGCCCGATATCTAAATTAGGCCGATATCTTTAACGTGATAGATTTTGTAATTGTACAGAATTTCTTGCCTTGCGCATGCTTGGGTCGAACTTGTTATTGTTATTTAGCTTTTCGCTTCAAAACACCTCTCAAAAAATGCATTTTTGGATGCAAAAAGCGGGGAAAATCTAACTGGATTGGAATTTATTTTATGGCTGGACGAAAGCTTCAGAGGCAGTGTGTCAATACCATTGAATTTAGTTTATAACATGCGAAACTTACAGAAAATGTCAGATTCAGTGTTCAAAAACCTTAACAATTGTGCATTACTGTAGTGTGTTTTATTCAAGAACATTTGAGCTGGTTTCAGTTCTTTATTCTTTCATTTTCATTATATTTAAAGTATATTTATTTAACTTGATTGTTAATTAAATCCCATTTTGTTTTACCCCATATTTTTATGTAACAGTCAAGTTGCATGTTAATTTGCTATGCGAAGAAAAGAAAATAGTTGATTTTTGGCATGCTGTTATGTGAATGGGACGCTGACAACGGAGTTGTGGATCCGAATGCAGGTTTATTACACAGAGATTGTCAGGCAAGCAACGGTCAACATGGACAAACAGACATATACAGGCAAATCCAGATTCATAGTCAAAGTAACAGGCGAATGCACTTAAACAACATAAACAATAAACAAACAAACCAAGATCAGTGCAAGGAAAACGCATTGTTCACAAAACAGTTTAACCAGACTCAGCAACTAGTGTGTGTGTGTCTGTGCTCCTTTTGAAGTCCATGTAATCAATTCTGAACAGCATTCGCTCTGTGTGTGTGTGTGTGTGTGTGTGTGTGTGTGTGTGTGTGTGTGTAATCAATGGAATGAGGAACCAGTGCGTGTGAGCGGTGCATGACTGGAATATGTAGTCCACGTAACGGCGGAATTGTATCTGCAGCTGCTAAATCGCTGATAATCATAACACACGCTGATTTATGTGAAATTGTGAATATATCGATATAATCACCTTGCAATTTTGAAATTATAGCTTTTTTTGCGTTGACTAGGCTATTCTTAAATCAGTTCAAACTTTTTGAAGTTTTTAAAATAAAATCAGCTATTTGCTGTAAAAAAAAATACGTTTTTAAATATTTTTATTTATCGGCTAATATATCGGTTATCCACCTCCATATCGGCCAAAAAAATCCATATCGGTGCATCCCTAGCAGAACGTTTTGTTTTTTAAGTTGTATTGCAATCTGCACTAAAGGCATGTGCAATAAAGTGGGTAATAATGGCATTTTTGTAACATTTAGCTCATTTAATTTCTATGAATACATCTGTAAGACTTCTTTTTCCGAAAGCGAGGCCTATAACAAATGTGTCATTTGGAGAGAGATAGATCGCCCAAAACCCTGGCTCTGCTGGTACAGAATATCCTGCATTGTTTGCGCATAAACAGCTGTGTTTTCTCAGCTCACAAAGGTAAATAAACAGATGATCATCACCCCTTCCCTTCTGCCACCCTGCATTGCTCCTTTCTTTTATAATGCAGCGGTTCCCCCGACTCAACTGCCCAACCAGACGTACCTGGAGGTGCTGATCTACTGCGTTGGCTTCTTCCTCATCTGTGTGATGGTGGGGACCGCCGTTCTGGCCAAAATGCACAGCTCGGCCAAGAAAAGCGACTTCAACAGCCAGCTGGCCGTCCACAAGCTGGCCAAGAGCATTCCCCTGCGCAGACAGGTAACAGAAAGTAGATAGGGGGTTTGATATCTTTACCACTAAACACACAAACATCTTATTTCAGCAGCTGTTGTGGCATCTGGCCGTTACTGATGGATTATTGATTTCTAAAAATTTCTAAAAATTACAGAAAATTTCAGATTCAGTGTTCAAAAACCTTAACAATTGTGCATTACTGTAGTGTGTTTTATTCAAGAACATTTGAGCTGGTTTCAGTTCTTTATTCTTTCATTTTCATTATATTTAAAATATATTTATTTAACTTGATTGTTAATTAAATCCCATTTTGTTTTACCCTCATTATTTTTATGTAACAGTCAAGTTGCATGTTAATTTCCTATGCCAAGAAAAGAAAATAATTGATTTTTGGCATGCTGTTATGTGAATGGGACGCTGACATCGGAGTTGTGGATCCAAATTTTAAAAAATATTTTTATTTATCGGCTAATATATCGGTTATCCACCTCCATATCGGCCAAAAAATCCATATTGGTGCATCCCTAGCAGAACGTTTTGTTTTTTAAGTTGTATTGCAATCTGCACTAAAGGCATGTGCAATAAAGTGGGTAATAATGGCATTTTTGTAACATTTAGCTCATTTAATTTCTATGAATACATCTGTAAGACTTCATCTGGCCGATACTGATGGATTAGTGATTTCTCAGACAAACAACAATCACATAGGAACATTTATACGGTTTGGAAGATATCTAACTGTAATGTTTATTTAAAGACCGTGTGAACTGGATGTTGCAGAGACTTTTGTTTCAGTATGTTGATGTACTTCCAATCAAACAGAATATTGAGTAGGGGCGGGGCTTTCTTTTTGCGGATTCCAATCGAACTGACTTGATTGGCCCGCAACAATTTGCCAACCAATGCCAAGGATGACTGGACCGTCTGCATGAACCGGATGTTGCTGAGGCTTATATTTCAGTGTGTTGATGTGCTGCCAACTGAAACGGAGTATTGAGTGGGGGGCAGAGCTTTCTTTTTGTGCATTATTCACTCAGCAAACTAACGGTAAGAGGGGCGTGGCTAAGAATGTTGTGGCTGAAGCGTCAAACTGACGTCAACAAAGAAGCAGCCAATTGAAATGCAGAAGCGAATGCTCAGACTTTGATTGAAGATTATTGCATGAATTAATAGTTTAACAATGTGCGCTTGTAAAATAGTCATAGTAGATTTTGAGTTTAAAAAGCTGTCTTATGGCTTTGGAATTAAATGATGAATATAATTAACAAACAATTAAAACTCAAGGTTTCATGTTAAAGAAACACTCCACTTTTTTCCTCCTGGAGTCGAACTGTTAAACCAGTTTTTGATCCATTCAGATGATTTCTTGTTCTGGGGGGTCAATTTTAGCTTAGCTTAGCATAATGAATTAAATCAGATTAGACCATTAGCATTTCGTTCAAAAAAGAGATCCATCCATCCATCCATTCCCAATCCCAATCCATCATATCTATCATCCATCCATCCCAATCCACCATATTCATCCATCCAACATATTCAATCCATCTAACATATCTATTCCCCCATCATATTCATCCATCAATCCATCCATCCAGCATATCCATCCATCTACCCAACATTCCAACCAACAATCCAACCAACCAACAAAACCATTCATCCGATCCATTATATCCATCCATTCATACATCCAAATCCATCATCCATTCATCCATCCCAATCCATCATATTCATCCATCCAACATATCTACCCATCTATCATGTTCATCCATCAATCCATCCAGCATATTCATCCATCCAGCCAACCAACATAACCATCCATCCATCTATCCATTCAACCAATCCATCAAATCCATCCATCCAATTCATGTCAGCAACAAAGGAACCAATCAAAATGCAGAAGCGAATGCTCAGACTTTGAAGATTATTGCACGGATTATTAGTTTACCTAAAGATGTGCGTTTGATAATATTGTGCGCTTGTAAAATAAACATTGTACATTTTGATTTCACACTGATTTTAAGAAGCTGTCATATGGCTTTGGAATCAAATGTCAAATATAATTAATAAACAACTTAAATTCAAGGTTTCATGTTAAAGAAACATTCCATGTTTTTCTTTTAAAGTCAAACTGTTGAACCGTTTTCATGAGGGTCAATATTAGCTTAGCTTAGCATAATGAATTAAATCGGATTAGACCATTAGCATTTACTTCAAAAAAGAGTTTTGATAATTTTCCTATTTAAAGTTCAACAGAAAATGAAAAATTATATTCAGAAATTGGCTAAATGGGTTAAAAAAATGATTCAAGTCAACTGTTTTCCTCCAGGAGAGTTAAAAAAAGGTGGAGTGTTCCTTTAATTACTTACGTTTCCTAAAAATTTGAGTGTTGGCGTGGGTTTTTTCCAGGTGCTCTGGTTTCCCCCACAGTCCAAACACATGCGCTCTAGGTGAATTGAATCAAATTAATTGGCCGTAGTGTATGAGTGTGAATGTGAATGTGAGAGTGTATGGATGTTTCCCAGTACTGGGTTGCAGCTGGAAGACAAGCTGGAATAGTTGACAGTTTATTCCCCTGTGGTGACCTCTGATGAATAAATGAACTTCGCTGAAGGAAAATGATTGTTTATTGTATAACATCTCTTCATTAATTCTATAAATGTCCCACCAGAATACTTTCTTTACACCCATCAGTGCACTAGATCTCCTTCAGTGTGTGTGTGGTTTTTGCTGTGTTGTATGGAGAGTAAGCTGTAGGTGTTTTCATGCAGGTGTCTGTGGACTCCAGCTCGTCTATGCATTCGGGTGGGATGTTGGTCCGTCCGTCCCGACTGTCCTCCAGCGGCTCTCCGATGCTTTCAGGGGTCTCCGAATATGAGCTGCCTCAGGACCCGCGGTGGGAGGTGCAAAGAGACAGGTAACTTACAGCAAACTTCTTAATCACTGACAATATAGCACAGTCATCCGTCCATTCATCCCACATGTCATCCAACATATCTATTCATCCATCCACCCAACATATCAATCTATCCAATATATCCATCCATCCAACCACCCATTCCACATATCAGTTTATCCAACATAGTCATCCATCCAACATATCCATCCATCCACCATATCCATCCATCCACCATATCCATTCATCCAACATATCCAAAACCTCAAAACATACAAAACCTCTTCAAGGCCATTCAGATGTTGATTAAACCATCCATCCATCCATCCAACATACCCATCCGTCCAGCATTTTCATCCATCTATCCATCCATTCATCCATTTCCAATCCATCATGTCCATCCATCCAACAATCTAACCAACCAACCAACATAGCCATCCATCCATCCATCCATTCTTTCCCAGTCTGAATCCAAATTCATCATATCTATCCATTCATCTGTTCATCCATCCCAATCCATCATATTCATCCAATTATCATTCCAATCCCAATTCATCATGTCCATCCATCCAACATGTCCATCCGTCCAACATGTTCGTTCAGCCAACATATGCATTCATCCATCTATCCATCCAACATATCTAGCCATCCATCCATCCATCCAACATGTCCATACATCCATTCAACATATTTATCCATTCATCTATCCAACCATCCATCTAACATATCAATCCATTCATCCAACATATGTATCCATCCATCAAACATATCATCCATCTATCCTTCCAACATATGTATACATCCACCCATCCATCCACCCATCTAACATGTCGATTCCTCCAACGAATCCATCCATCTAACATATTTATCCATTCATCTAAACATCCATCCATCCATCATATCTATCTATTCATCCATCCAACATCCATCCATCCAACATATATATATATATATATCCATCCATCCATCCATTCAACATCTCTAACCATCCATCCATCCATCCCACATGTCCATCTATCCAACGTATCCATCCATCCATCCAACATATTTTTCCATTCATCTATCCATCCATTCATCCAACCAACATATCTATCCATCCATCCGTCCAACATATCCATCCATCCAACATATCCATCCATTTATTCAACATGTCCATCCATCCAAAATGTCCATCCAACATGTCCGTCCATCCATCCAACATATCCATCCATCTATTCAACATATCTATCCATCCATCCATCCATCCATCCAAATACAGATGATTGTAGAGTGTTGTTATTATGGTGTGTGTTCAGGCTGGTTCTCGGGAAGCCTCTTGGCGAGGGTTGCTTTGGACAGGTGATGATGGCTGAGGCGATGGGGATGGATAAAGAAAAACCCAATCGAATCACCAAAGTGGCCGTCAAGATGCTCAAATGTAAGTGTTTTTGCCATTTCTGTGTGCGTGCGTGTGTCTGAACTTGTAAGTCCAGAGCCGAGCCGTCTGTTTATTCTGATGCTGATCATGTTTTCTGCCCTTGTTTCAGCAAGTAAAGGCCTGAAATCATTTGTAAATTTGTCACTCAAGTTCACATTGATACTTATAAACTAATAATAAACGACTAATATTTATTAGCTTATGTTCAGGGTTCAAATCTTTTGTGATTTTGTGTATACAGGGAGTGCAAAATTATTAGGCAAATGAGTATTTTGACCACATCATCCTCTTTATGCATGTTGTCTTACTCCAAGCTGTATAGGCTCGAAAGCCTACTACCAATTAAGCATATTAGGTGATGTGCATCTCTGTAATGAGAAGGAGTGTGGTCTAATGACATCAAGAAGCGTGTGGAAAAATCAAGGCGCAAAATACCTGCCCATGAACTGAGAAAAGTCAAGCGTGCAGCTGCCAAGATGCCACTTGCCACCAGTTTTGCCATATTTCAGAGCTGCAACATCACTGGAGTGCCCAAAAGCACAAGGTGTGCAATACTCAGAGACATGGCCAAGGTGAGAAAGACTGAAAAACGACCACCACTGAACAAGACACACAAGCTGAAACGTCAAGACTGGGCCAAGAAATATCTCAAGTCTGATTTTTCTAAGGTTTTATGGACTGATGAAATGAGAGTGAGTCTTGATGGGCCAGATGGATGTGCTCATGGCTGGATCGGTAAAGGCCAGAGAGCTCCAGTCTGACTTAAGACACCAGCAAGGTGGAGGTGGAGTACTGGTTTGGGCTGGTATCATCAAAGATGAGCTTGTGGGGCCTTTTCGGGTTGAGGATGGAGTCAAGCTCAACTCTCAGTCCTACTGCCAGTTTCTGGTAGACACCTTCTTCAAGCAGTGGTACAGGAAGAAGTCTGCATTCTTCAAGAAAAACAGGATTTTCATGCAGGACAATGCTCCATCACACGCGTCCAAGTACTCCACAGCGTGGCTGGCAAGAAAGGGTCTAAAAGAAGAAAAACTAATGACATGGCCTCCTTGTTCACCTGATCTGAACCCCATAGAGAACCTGTGGTCCATTATCAAATGTGAGATTTACAAGGAGGGAAAACAGTACACCTCTCTGAACAGTGTCTGGGAGGCTGTGGTTGCTGCTGCACGCAATGTTGATGGTGAACAGATCAAAACACTGACAGAATCCATGGATGGCAGGCTTTTGAGTGTCCTTGCAAAGAAAGGTGGCTATATTGCTCACTGATTTGTTTTTGTTTTGTTTTTGAATGTCAGAAATGTATATTTGTGAATGTTGAGATGTTATATTGGTTTCACTGGTGAAAATAAATCATTGAAATGGGTATATATTAGTTTTTTGTTAAGTTGCCTAATAATTATGCACAGTAATAGTCACCTGCACACACAGATATCCTCCTAAAATAGCTCAAACTAAAAAACTACTTCCAAAAATATTCAGCTTTGATATTAATGAGTTTTTTTGGGTTCATTGAGAACATGGCTGTTGTTCAATAATAAAATTAATCCTCAAAAATACAACATGGCTAATAATTCTGCACTCCCTGTATGTAATAATTGGACATTGAACATTTCGTGACCTGTCATAGTAAAATATGTGTTCATCAATATTACTTTCTTAGCGGACGCCACAGAGAAGGACCTGTCAGACCTGATCTCTGAAATGGAGATGATGAAGATTATTGGCAAACACAAGAACATCATCAACCTGCTGGGAGCCTGCACACAAGACGGTGAGTTAGAGACGCACAAAAACATTTCGAGATAATGCAGTGCAGGCGTAAATCATTTCATCTTTCAGCATCCATTTGTAAGCCGCACTGCTTTTTGTCTTCAAAAGGACAGGATGTTGTCATCCGTCCAGCTATTGTGATTTCACATTATACATTTAACCTTGTGTCCTTATTTAGCCACACATAAATCAATGAGCTAATACCTCTTCAAGGCCATTCACGTGTTGATTAAAGCATTGTTTTTATTTCCTTTCTGAATTATCTACATTACATATTAAGCCTTTCAGGTTAGAAGTTTTTTTTTTTGATTTGGTTTGTTTTGGGGGCAGCACAGTGGCTCAGGGGTTAGCACTGTACCCTTACAGCAAGAAAGTCGCTGGTTCGAGTACCGGCTGAGTCAGTGTGGAGTTTGCATGTTCTCCCCGTGTTGGTGCGGGTTTCTTCCAGGTGCTCTGGTTTCCCCTACAGTCCAAGCACATGAATTGAATAAGCTAAATTGGCCGTAGTGTATGAATGTGTGTGTGAATGTGAGAGTGTATGGATGTTTCCCAGTACTGGGTTGCGGCTAGAAGGGCATCCGCTGCGTAAAACATATGCTGGAATAGTTGGTGGTTCATTCCGCTGTGGCAACATCTGTTAAATAATAGACTAAGCCAAAGGAAAATGAATAAATAATTGAATGAACAGTTTGATTTGTTTCTAAAGAATTAATAATTATTTCACAGCAAGATTGATTAAGCGTGAGATTAGAAAATGACAAAGAATTACAAATATGTTAATTTTTATTAAAAATACAGACTAGAATGCAAAAGCATTAAAGTAAAAGTTGTTCTTTTGTCATTCATTTATTTTCTTTTCAGCTTAGTCCCTTTATTTTGTTTTTATAAATCAAGTTTTTTTATTGTTTTCTTCTGGTTCATGACAAAATAATACAAACACATAATACAAATGATCACTTGTGGCCTACTAAATGTAAAGCCATAATGTATACAGTGGTTACTATGGAAAAGTACAATATTATTAAAAGGAGAACCTGGTGAGTAATTTTAAATTGTATTACAAGACATCGTCACATAAGACCAAACGTCTTCCCACACTGGGATACCTACAGGGACCTCTGCTTTGTCCTTGTTATGTAATTTGCAAAGTAGACGTTCATATGAAGCTGCTTTAGTCATTATATTGGCCCTCAT
>CAIGQZ010000348.1:2133821-2138821 GCA_903798205.1 Danio tinwini | reverse complement strand
ACATCTCTCACATACACAGTGCTCACATAAATAATAACTCTTGTGTGTTGTTGTCCTCAGCTGGTCATTTGGTGTGCTGCTGTGGGAGATCTTCACGCTGGGGGGCTCTCCGTACCCCGGCGTCCCCGTCGAGGAGCTCTTCAAGCTGCTGAAGGAAGGCCACCGCATGGACCGACCCTCCACATGCACACATGAGCTGTAAGACTGGATTTAAAGGGCACCTATTATACTAAAATCACTTTTATAAGGGGTTTAAACAATGAATATAACCAGCTTCTAATTGTAAAAATGTATTAATTTTATTTGTTATAATCAGACTTGATGAAAACAGTCTGCAGAAATACTTTGATTGACATTCTCTCTTTGTACGTGTCATCAGAGGAAAGCCCCGCCCACTAGTGACCCTCTCTCCCTCATTAGCATAAGGCATTAGTCTTGTTTTTGAATCTGCCACTATGCTGACATATAGGCATTTGTAGCTCCGCCCTCTTTTAAAAAGAGCACAATCTCATTTGAATTTAAAGCGACAGTCACCAAAACGCCACAATTAGGATTAAAGTCTAAATGGGTCAGATTCTGAGAGTTATAAAACATTATTTGTAAGTTATTTTGAGGTAAAATTTCACACACACACTCATCAGAGAGTTATTTATTTAGTAAAAAGGGGCATGATGGGTCTTCTTTAATGATTTGACTTGATGGTAGAGATTTGAGTGGCTCATTCTGATTGTTTTGCAGGTATATGATGATGAGAGATTGTTGGCACGCTGTCCCGTCTCAGAGACCCACTTTTAAACAGCTGGTGGAGGATCTGGACCGCACCCTCTCCATGACGTCCAATCAGGTGAGCTCTTGCTGAACAACAGCGTATAATCCACCAATCAGCTTTCAGTGCTGACCATAGTTGTGTTGTTGTTTTTTCTGATGTTGTTTATTTTAATTCTGATGCAGGAGACCTGTAAATTAGCTGTATTATTGTACATTACATTATACATTACCTTGCTCTTGTTGTTCAGAATATATAATAATAACTATAATAACAACACTATACTATTACTACTAATACTGATATTATATTGGAGAATTATTAATTATGTGTTGGTTGTTTTTGTAATTGAAGAATTGTAAATATATTTACATATTTAAATGTTTATTTATGTAATTAATGGTATTGTTACAGCACTATTATTATTGTTATTATTATTATTATTGTTATTATTGAACAGCAGTTCAAAATCAAAATACGATTATTTAAAAAAATCAGTAGTTGTTATTATTATCATTATTATTATTATTGAGCTATTGAATTATTAAAAATATTATAGAGCTATTGAATTATTAAAAATAGTTAATTATTTAGTAGATTTTTGCAATGTTATTGTTCAGGAATATTATTATTATAATTATTATTATTTTTATTATCATTATTATTATTATTATTGAACAGCAGTTGTGTTATATTACATTTTTATTTTAAAAAATCTATTATTTTTTAGCATTGGTAGTTATTATTATTATTATTATTATTATTATTATTAAACTATTGAATTATTTAACTTTTTTGTAGATTTTTGTAATGTTATTGTTCATGAATATTATTATTATTATTATAATTATTGGACAACAGTTGTGTTATTTTACATTTTTATAAAAAATAACTTATTTAATACATTATAAAAATGTTATTGTTCAGGAATATTTTATTATTATTATTACCATCATCATATTTTTTACAGCAGTCCTGTATTTTATTTTAAATCTTTATTAAAAATTTATTCTATTTATATAATTTTTTTAATATAATTATTAATAATTATTTTACTTTTATTATTATTTTTACTAATAGTTTCTTGTGCTCATTTTATTATTTATTATTATTATTATTAACATTATTATAAACTATAATTTATATTTATCATTATTGTTATAATTATTTATCATTGGATAATAATAATATTAATAATAATAGTAGTAGTGGTAATGATAATATGTGATATCCATTAAGGTAATAATTATTGTAAATTTGTTTTGTTTTTATATAATAAAAGTCATTAATATTATACAAAATAATTGTTATTTTTATTTATAATTAGTAATAATTATTGTAATCATTTTTTTATTATTGTTACTATTGGATTCTTGTTCTTCCTATTATTATTATTATTATTATTGTTGTTGTTGTTGTTGTTGTTGTTGTTGTTAAGTATTATTATTATTATAATTTATATTTATCATAGTTTTTTAATTCTTTACTTATCATTGGATAAATAATAATAATTGTAATGATAATATGTGATATTCTTCATAAGGAATTAATTAATAATTATAAATGATTGTAAATTAGTTTTATGGTTTATGATATAATAAAATAGTCATTAATATTATTATACAAAAGTAATTAACTTTAAATGCTGCTGTCATTATTAATGAAATTGTTGTTTTATTAAAATAAATGTAAAAGAATACATTTAATAATAATATTATTATTATGAATCCTGCAGTCATTTTATTAAAAACCCATTCTACATATTCCATCTACAGGAGTATCTGGACCTGTCCGTATCTCTGGACCAGTTTTCTCCAAACTTCCCGGACACTCGCAGCTCCACCTGCTCCTCAGGTGAAGACTCAGTGTTTTCTCATGACGCCGGAGCCGATGAGCCCTGTTTGCCCAAATTCCCACCCCATCCTAACCGAGGAGTGGCCTTTAAAAAGCGCTGAGGATTAATTCAGTGTGTGTGTAGACTCATGAACTCTGGGAGAAATACATAGAGCTGCACACTAAACCTACACAAAACCGCCAAGGGTTCGAGTGCTTGAAATATGGACCATCACTGCTCCTGAAACTCTGGAGGACAGAAAGTGGAGAAACGTTCTCAGAACTCAGATATATATGCGTCATTATACGATCTCCAGATTGACGAGCATTGGGAGCGTTGATGTCTTTTATCGATGTTTATTTTAGCATCCAAATCATTACGAAAAAACTGAAGTCCACTTAAATGGTCCGCCCGAATGTTTTTTTTACCAACGAGTTCATCTGACTTGACCTCCTTTCCTGTAAATACATCTAGAAATGTATAAATATGAATATATATTTACACTCTACCCCTATTTTATTACACTATTGGTTTTTGTACCAGGATGAGTTTATGTAGATCTTTTTTGAAGTGTAGTTTTTTTTTAAGGGACGATGAAATGAATTGTAGATGAGATTATATTATTAAGAGCTGATAGGCGGCCAGTTTTTTTTATAAATTTGTTGTTTTTTTTATCGTCGACACAGTTAGTGGCTCATAAACTGCTGCTATCTTCTAATGGTACTCGCTACGACATCAGATTTAAGCTATATGGATATTTTTATTGAATGGCAGTTCATGTCTTAAAGGAACACTCCACCTTTTTTTTTTTAAAGGCTAATTTCACAACTTCCCTAAAGGTAAACTTGTTGATTTTTAGCATGTTTTAATCATTTTAGACAATCTCCGGGTCTGATGGAATCACTTTAGCTTAGCTTAGCATAGATCATTGAATCAGATTAGACCGTTAGCATTTTGCTCAATAATGACCAGAGTTCGGCTAGGAACTATACTCTCATTCTGGCACAATATTTAAGGAATGTTACTGCTGTAGTATGGTTGCAGCAGACACAATGATATTACACTGCATCAAGCTTCAAATATAAAAAATCTGGTCGTTTTAGAGTGAGATGCTAATGGTCTAATCCGATTCAATTAACTATGCTAAGCTAAACCAGATCGAGAGATGAGCTGAATAGATTAAAAAATGGTAAAACTCAACTGTACAACTCTAAGGGAGTCGTAAAATTTGTATTGAATGATTGGTCATGTCTTAAAGGAACACTCCACCTTTTTATTGCTCATTTTATTATAGCTCATTTCTCTGGGTCTGGCGGGAGCACTGTTAGCTTAGCTTAGCATAGATCATTGAATCCGATTAGACCAGGGGTGTCCAAACTCGGTCCTGGAGGGCCGGTGTCCTGCAGATTTTAGCTCCAACTTGCCTCAACACACCTGCAGGGATGTTTCTAGAAAGCCTAGTAAGAGCGTGATTAGCTAGCCCAGGTGTGTCTGTTTGGGGTTGGAACTAAACTTTGCAGGACACCGGCCCTCCAGGACCGAGTTTGGACACCCCTGGATTAGACTATTAGCATCTCATTCAAAAAGGATCAGAGATTTGATCATTTTTTTTAATTTAAAGCTTGACTTTTCTGTAATTACAGCATGAACTAATACTGGCAGAAATGAAAAGTATTTTGTAGGCCGATGCAGCCAGGGACAATACTTTAATTCTGGCGTAATAATCAAGGAACTTTACTTCTGTACCAAGGCTGCAACAGGTGCAATGATATTACACTTTAAATATTAAAAATGATCAAAAATGTGGTCATTTTTGAGTGAGATGCTAATGGTCTAATCCGATTCAATTAACTATGCTAAGCTAAGCTGAAAATGTACCTCCAGAGCTATCGGATTAGACCATTAGCGTCTCATTCAGAAATGACCAGATTTTTTATCTTTTTTTATTTTATTTAAAGCTTAGTAAGACTGACATAAAATGAAATGTTGGTATCTTCTGGGCTAATATGGCTAGGAGCTATACTCTCATTCTGGCGTAATAATCAAGGAACTTTACTGCTGTACCATGGTTGCAGCAGACACAATGATATTACACAACATCAAGCTTTAAATATAAAAAAATATTAAAAAATTATCAAAAATCTGGTCATTTTTGAATGAAATGCTAATGGTCTAATCCGATTCAATTAACTATGCTAAGCTAAGCTAAAAGTCCTCCGCCAGATCCAGAGATCATTTGAATTGATTCAAAAATGGTAAAACTCAACTATCTAACTCTAAGGGAGTCGAAAAATTTGTATTAAATGATTGTTAAAGTCTTAAAGAAACACTTTAGCTTAGCTTAGCATAGATTATTGAATCGGATTAGACCATTAGCATCTTATTCAAAAATGACCAGAT
>CAIGQZ010000348.1:2105008-2126382 GCA_903798205.1 Danio tinwini | reverse complement strand
GGCCTAATCACAGATAATGATGAGACGGCCTACAGAGAGGAGGTGCACACTCTGACGCAGTGGTGTCAGGAAAACCACCTCTCACTCAACATCAGCAAATTTAACGATGACGTTGGAGCTGTGTTTGGATGTACAGTCATGTGTGTACAGGGAGTACAGGAGTGGGCTGAGAACACAGCCCTGTGGAGCACCAGTGTTGAGGATCAGTGTGGATGAGGTGATGTTGTTCATTCTGACCACCTGGCGTCTGCTTGACAGGAAGTCCAGGATCCAGTTGCACAGAGAGCTGTGTAGGCCCAGAGCCTGGAGCTTCACCACCAGCTTGGCAGGCACTATGGTGTTGAATGCTGAGCTGTAGTCCACAAACAGCATTCTCACATATGTGTTTTTGTTTTCCAGGTGAGACAGAGCAGTGTGCAAGGTGAAAGCAATTGCATCATCAGTGGAGCGGTTGTTTCTGTATGCAAATTGCAGAGGGTCAGTGTTCGCGAGCAGTACAGAGCAGATGTGATTTTTAATCAGCTTCTCAAAGCACTTGCTGAAGATGGGTGTCAGTGCAACCGGACGCCAGTCATTCAAGCATGTGGTTTTAGCTGATTTCGGTACTGGCACAATAGTAGCTGTCTTAAAGCATGTGGGAACCACAGACCGAGAGAGCGAGAGGTTAAAGATGTCTGTGAAAACCCCCGCTAGCTGGTGTGCGCATGCTTTAAGTACATGCTTTAAGCACGCAACATATACAGTAGCCCACAGTCAGAGCTAACCTCTCATCTGTGTCTGTAATCTTCAGCAGCACATGTAGCCTCTGTTAGAGAGTAATTCCGTCATTCCCAGTTCATAATAGTCCAAAAGGTGATGATAAACATGGCAGATTGTTCAGGTTGCTGAAACTATTTGCTCCTGTCGGGCTTCTCCTTTTTTCCGCGCTTCACTCTCGCATTTGTCCTTTTCTTTCTGAATGGATCAGATGTCGAAGACGCTTAATTAATCACACCCGTTATTATTATCAGCTCAAGAAGTTCGTTATGTCAAATCTAGACGCGATCGCAGGCTCCCTGGAGAAAGCGAAAAACCGCTCGCACTTTTAGACGGCCTCGTAAAACAACAACAGGACACGGCAGATTCTTGGCTTTGTGGCTGTTCATCAAGACAACGACAAGGTTTGTTTTGAGCCCGGGTCATTCATGGATCGTTATTATATGCATATAGTGGTCTCGGCTGTGTATTTAAAAACATGGCGGCTCCATTGTTTTGATTCTGGCTAGCTCCACGAGATCGTGACGTATCTCTGTAAACCAATCAGCGTTCAGCTGCGCGTGTAGCTCCACCTTTTAGTACCCTTTCTTGTCTTTGGTACCCTTTCGAAAGGGTGGCGAAAAAGTGGTACGGTTGGTTCGGTACGCTTTTGACAGTGGAAACGACCATAAAAGCGCACCGAACCGATCCGTACTGTACCGTACCACTCAGTGGAAACGGGCCATTACTGACTGGCTAGGTGTGTAGGTCCTGTTGCGGCTAAAAGTCCTTCACGGTGTTAATAGTTTGATTACGGCGTTTACATGTCTGCACTTCAATAATGCGGCTACAATAGGAATACTCCACGTCTTAATTCCATTTGTGTTTACGATGATTATGCCTTTCAGCATATCTGAAGTGCTATTCCATCGCATGGATACGAACCATAATGTGTGAGGCTGTAGTTGTAGCCTATGTTGGATGCGGCACCTGCTGAATTCCGGAGAGTTCGTCACACCCGCCCACCCAACCGAGTGACAAGCGCATCTCTGAGGCCAGCCTGGGTTGCCAGGTGTGTGCAAAGCACTTTATTTGCAGATCAAATCCAATCCTGCCTCCAATTGTCAATGCTAATTTCACCCTCCATCATAACATCACAACTCACGAGACAACTTTTCACCTCCACAAGAAATCTCACCGCGATTTAATCTCACGAGATCTCATCGTACGAGATCTTGTCACACCCTTATTAATTATCATAGTAGAACAGTTTCTCAAGCAGTTTGTGGTGCATTTTGGAAACAGGAGATGAGCCCCTGGTCTAATGCACCACTTGGCTTGAAAAAACCCGTTGTCAAAGACTTTATTTAGGTAGCACACATATTCTGAATGCCTTTGGCAGAATTCAAATGAGCCATTTTAGTCTAGAATAATTGCAAGAATACAGTGAGATTAATCTAGATTAAAAAATAATCTCTGTCCACCTATAATACAAATACATTTCTTAAGTATGGATTTAATTATTGTTAAGGCTCAATTTTCAGACTGATTGAGTTCTACCACCTACAAGCCCCTTCTTCCCTAAAGTCCAGACCCTGTGATTGCTCAGCTGAACCCATCACGCTGTGATCGGCCAGTTTCAACTTTAAGACTTCTAATGCAAGAGTCAGCATACTGTAAACGGTTCATAATGGCGTCGATTTGACAACATTGGTTATTAATTTGGGGTCGCCACAGCGGAATGAAACGCCAACTTATCCAGCACATGTTTTACACAGCGGATGCCCTTTCAGCCGCAACCCATCTCTGGGAAACATCCATACACACTCATTCACACACGGACAATTTTAGCATACCCAATTCACCTGTACCGCATGTCTTTGGACTTGTGGGGGAAACCGGAGCACCCGGAGGAAACCCACGCGAACGCAACATGAACATGCAAACTCCACACAGAAACGCCAATTGACCCAGCCGAGGTTTGAACCAGCGACCTTCTTGCTGTGAGGCTACAGCACTAACTACTGCGCCACTGCGTCGCCCCTTAATCACATTTCAACCTGACCAAAAGGTTTCAGGGAGGTAAGTTTTAAATTTGGAATTTTCTGGAAATAACATCACAACACTACAATTCACGAAAATGAAGCTTATTTGCCTTTTGGTAACATTATGCTAATATTTCAAATTGTGAAACACATGCTCGTGTAAGACATAATAGTGTTTGTGATCATTCTCAGAATTATAACTTTCTATATATATATAAAGCTTATTATCAGACACAAAAACTTGAACAGGCTGCTTTTCTGTTCCCTTCATTTCTCTGTGTGAATGTCGGAAGAAGGGGTGTTTGACCTTTGGCTGCAGATTTGGGTCAGTGACCCTGTGTGTATGTGTGTGTGTGTGTGCAGTCTGTAAGGAACTGAAGCACTGACAGAAGGGGCAAACGGGGCGCTCAACCTGTCAATCAATCTCAAATCCAGCATTGTCTTTCAGAATAATTGAAAACACAACAAAACAGACGGCCATCTTGACTGATAAAATAGTAGAAAACCATTTTCTTGTGCAGCAATTCCTCATAATATTCTCACTCTCTCTATTAGAACACAACTAGAAAATACAGATTACACTTTTTTTTTTGTTCCAACTGTTAAAGATGTAATTGATTTTGGCCTTCAGTGAGTCATGTGGAGTTTTTGTCCTGGTTTGAGCGGCTTCTTCTGCTATAGTGCGGTTTGCAATATTGTCCGAACTGATTGGGATTGTGACGCTGAAAAGTACAGACAGGTTTTAATCCGTTGTGCTCTTCCTTCTGTAAAACATTTTTTTGGTAATAATATATTTTTCAGCAAGATCATGATCCCACTGCTAATGCAGTCAAAAACAGCTGATGAAATAATGACAGTCATGAAATGGCCTCCATAGAGTCCAGACCTAAACATTAGACAAACAGTATGAGATAGACTGAGAAAGAAATATCTAAAGAAGAACTCGGGCATGAGATAAAAGAGGTATTTTATTAAATAATGCATTATTTCAGAAAACTTCATTACAGTCTCAGCTTTCTGAAAATTGTGTTTTTTCTTTCACATTTTGTGTATATACACTTACAGGCCACTTTATTAGGTACACCTTACCAGTACTGGGTTGGACCCCTTTTGCCTTCAGAACTGTTTTAATCCTTTGTAGCGTAGATTCAACAAGGTACTGGAAATATTCCTCAGAGAATTTGTTCCATATTGGCATGATAGCATCACACAGTTGCTGCAGATTTGTTGGCTGCACATCCATGATGCGAATCTCCCGTTCCACCACATCCCAAAGGTGCTCTATTGGATTGAGATATGCTGACTGTGGAGGTCATTTGAGTACGGTGAACTCATTGTCATGTTCAAGAAACCAGCCTGAGGTGATTCACGCTTTATGACATGGTGCGTTATCCTGCTGGAAGTAGCCATCAGAAGATGGAGACACTGTGGTCATAAAGGGATGGACATGGTCAGCAACAATACTCAGGTAGGCTGTGGTGTTGACACGATGCTCAATTGGTACTAATGGACCCAAAGTGTGCCAAGAAAATATCCCCCACACTATTACACCACCACCACCACCCTGAACCGATACAAGGCAGGATGGATCCATGCTTTCATGTTGTTGACGCCAAATTCTGACCCGACCATCCGAATGGGCTATGTGCCATGTGATTGGCTGATTAGAAATTTGCATTAACAAGCACTAGGACACGTGTACCTAATAAAGTGGCCGGTGAGCATATTTATGTAATTATTATTTATATTTTTACACACACACACACACACATATATATATATATATATATATATGTGTGTGTGTGTGTGAGATTGAGGTATATTATAAACTATACATATTTTAATAGTTTTAGTTTTCATTATTTATGCTTTTGAATTGCATTATGGGACCTTGATCTTGATCTCTTTTGATGTTCAAGACCCCATAGTGCAATTCAAAAGCAAAAATACACTGAGAAAACAACAGTGAATCATACAATACACCATAAGATCATAAAATAACAAAAGAAGTACTGTCAGCTCATTACCTGGTTGTTTAATCCACAATTTACATTGAAAATATAATGTTTTAAACTGCTTAATAATGTCAATAAAAGTAAATTAAATCCTAAAGTGCAATTCAAAAGGGAAAAACACTCAGAAAATTAATCATAAAATACATCAAAAAATGCCTATTAATAAATTGCTGGATGATCAAAAACTACTTAAAGTAATAGTTTTAGTTGGGATTAATTAGGAAAACATATTAAGTCAGTAAAAATATACTTTTAAAAGACTGAAAACAAACCATGGTTTATGTGATGTGTATTCATGAGAAGATTTTAAACAGGCTTTCTTCATTGTCATTGATAATTTGGGGTAAAGAGTGACTGTAGCTTAGCCATGTGTGTGTGCGCGCACCTGTTCCCCCGAGGCTGTGCTGTGGATCATGTTTCTCCATTGCTCTGGTCTTCAGGTGGAGCTGTATATAATCTGGAGCTGTCAGCTTCTTCAGCAGCATCGGCCCTTCGGCTAAACTTATTCGTCTTGTCAGAACAGATAAAGCGATCCCTGCGAGAAAAAACTGGATCATTTTACGTCTGGAGGCTCAATCTACATTTAGAAGATCTGAATGATGAATAATGTGGGTCACAAACATGATGATGTGGCAGTGTTTGAGTGTTGAGCTTGAATCTGCTTTTATTAGTTAACATGACCTGACGATGAAAAATACTTCAGATTTTATTTATTTATTTTGTACTAAAGGATTGTTTAAAAATATTTCTGTTAATACATGAAAGATGAAATTAACTAACAATTAATACTTGCTAAATACTATTACAATTATTGAGACATTCTTTGTAAAGTAAAAAAAAGATATAATATTTATAATATATGTATAATAAATTTAAATACATTAAGGGCTGCACAGTGGCTCGGTGGTTAGCACTGTTGCCTCACAGCAAGAAGGTCGCTGGTTTTCTATGAAGGGTGACGATAAACATTAAAGAGCCGATCCTCCCTATACACAAACCATACCGCCGAACCACCAGGTGACGCCGCTTCCTCTTAAACGTGAATATGTTCTGTGCTTTCATTTTATTTAGGCATGAAAACCCTTTGAAATAAATATAGACCTTTTTCTTCGTTGTTGCATGGAGGGCGCCATAGTTTAGTTCTGGTATGCAAAGAAGGGTTGCAGAAAGAGGAAGTATGTTTGGGTGCAACAGCCAAAGGACTACAGAATGACTGATAAGTGACGTTACACAAAAACTCCACCTGTTAATATCCACCTGTTGTGTATATATGTTGGGTGTTTAGAACTTCCTTTAAGAATTGTCATCAGCCAGAGCATCAGGGCTTAATTTGTGCCGGAACACGCCGGATTCGGCACCTCATTTTACCGATCACCCTTCTCAACCGCCCTTCTCCCGCGTCCGCTGTTCACTTTTGCTTTCGTCCGCGACACCCACTCTCCGCTCAATTTCGTCTGTGAAACCCCTCTGCCATCCACAAACCAAATATCCCCCCGCTCACCACTTTCGTACGCGACACCTCTCCATCCTCGGGTAACATTCCGGATCCATTACTCCGATCTGTTCCGGGACCTCGCAATACACAAATTAAGCACTGCAGAGCAGCGTTTCTCAACTGGGTGTCAATACTGTTTCCAGTGGCTTACAGAGTGTTTTTGTGATGTGAAACTTTACTTTTGAAAGAAAGACGTGTGTTAAAGCTATTATACTTCTGTCAGATGTGGTTCAAGTGTGAGAGAAAAACGCTCTCCTGATTGTCTGCAATCAGATCAGATGCTGAAATACATATGATAGTCATATCTGACTACCATTCAGAGACTTGACAAGGGGGGGGGACCGGAAGGGGTTCCTGGTCTGACGGCGATCTGGGGGTGTTACACCCTATTTACAGGGGGCGTCAGCTTCAACGCTTCCCATTCACTTTGAATGGGTGACGTCAGGCATTGCCGAACTGCATTGTCGATCTGTCGGCCCCGCTTCAGTGGCGTTGATCGTTGCAGAAGTTGGGACTCTCTCAACTCTTCAAGTGCCTACGGAAGCACCAACCAATCAGATCGCTTTATGCAAATACACCAGCTGAGACAGTAGCCGATTGCTGACTAATTTCATTGGCTGCAGCTGCTATGACGATCGCGTCAGCCCCAACTTCAGACACGCCCTCTGTCAAGCATTGACGTTGAAGCCACGTGTGAATGGGGTGTTACAGATTGTACCAATCACCTCAGGACCGGAGGAAGGGGTTGACATTCCGGGAGTTTTCCGGGAGAAATGACAAACCGGGAGGTGGGTCTGAAATAAGGGAGACTCCCGGGAAAAACAGGAGTATTGGCAGGTATGCCTTAAATAAGTGTAAAAAGTTAGGAAGGTAATCAAATGCTTATTATTATGCTCATTATAGATCTGTGCATTTTTAAAGTGACACCGCTGTTATTTAATGTAATCAAACGAAAAATCTAAATGAGATATTCGTTTGCTGCTCTTTGAATAGGCTAAACTGTTTGCTAATTTATTTGCAGATTTTTCAAATATATACTATTCATTCTATCCTTTGTAAATAGTGTTGGAATATCTAAACAACTCCATGCATGTTCAATAAAAAAAGGTCAGGAGAGGGTTTTCTTCAATTTAAAAAAAATGTTTGTAATTTATTGGATACAAATGAATAATTCGAGGACTGAGATCTGGGTTACGTTACCCCAATGCAATACAAGAATTACATTCAGGAGGTTCGCAACTAACTCAAGTTTCCCTGACTCCAGCATATATACACAACTGATATTAACAGGTGGAGTTTTGGTGTAATGTCATTTATTAGTCATTCTGTAGTCCTTTGGCTGTTGCACCCAAACATACTTCCTCCTTCTGCAACCCTTCTCTGCATACCAGAACTGAACAGTTAAGTGCATCTTCAATATATTTCACAACTTATCCAAGCATCCAGCTCCTTGTAACATGTCTAGACTTCTTGTTAGACAGAGGTCTGGAGCAAGGGCCCCCGCACTATATTTATTCTTATTCTGTTATTTCCCTCTTGTCATCAGTTCCTTCTAAAAAGTATGCAAGAAAGAAGAAGTATGTTTGGTTAACATATGGTAAAACAAAGAGACAAAAGTATTAAAATAAATTTTCTTTTCTATACAATAGCAATAATAATTATAATGAAAAAAAACATATTAATGACCGTTTTAACTGTTTATTTACAATAAAACAGCTCCAGATTCACATATTTAGTAATTTGGGGAATTTTTATTATTTAATTTTTTTGGAGGGGGGCTGGGGGTATCCCTTATTTTCACATCCCAATGTTGACAGGTATGTAATCATGTTTTTGAACCCTTCAACTTGTGTTTGCTACAGTAAAAAATATCACCAAAATTGATTTTAATAATTGCACTTCATCTTTGGCTTCAGTCAGAAGGCAGATGAGAGTAAATGAGGGCAGCTTTGATGGCTTTCTTCTTCTTCTTCTTCGTGTTTTGTGTAATGAAGGCAGAAATGACTCAGTCGACTGCTGTCTGCTTCAATCTCTCTAATCATATCAGCGAACCTTGAAGCTTATGTCTTCGTATCCTCCGTAATTGAATTGGGCTCAGATTAAATTGCATGACAGCGCTCCTATTGTTTAGCTCCAGAATGGGACACGATTCTTCCTCAGCGAGACTGTGGGGCTGAACCTGCTGTCAATCAAATGCAAAAATCACATCTTTTATTTGCTACGTCTCTTTCTACTCAAGTAAATGCAGTGTGTTTGGGAGAAGATACTGAAAAATCATACTCGAGAGTTATCATTACTTTCCAAACAAATAGTGTCAGTAGAGTAAAAGAGTTCTAAATACAAGTAAATTTTGAGTAAAAAGTAGCCCTTGAGTGTGAGTGTGAAACGTATTCCACTTTATACACGCAGATTAAAATATAGCTTAAATCTTGTCTTTAAAGGTACAGACTAGAGATGCGCGGATCAGCTGAAATGTCAACCGAATCCGCTCCTTCATTCTAATCATCCACCCTCCACCCGCCCGCACATATTATTTTATCTGATATATATATCCGCACCCGACCCGCACCCGATTGACACTTTAATAATTCTAATTCTTTGTTTTAAGCGAGATGATAGGTCTCTGTGGATCTGTTCAGCTTTTACATATACAGGAAAAAGATAACAAAAACAGTGCCACTTCAGCCTAAACAGCAGCTATGTTCTGTTTACTTGGCCTTTTTCTTTGCACTGTGCAGAAACAGAATAGCATCTAGCCTACTGTGCCTGGATTGGGGCTGCACTAAATGAGCGTTCGCTTGCACCGCTTGTTGTAGGAATGCACACGCTTCTCCTTGCAAGGCGCTGCAGTCGTGTAAATAAGTGATCTTGTTTCTCCCAGAATGATAGCCGATTTTCCTCTGACTCCTCTAACTGAAAGTTTGCACAGTACTCTTGCACTTAATCCATTATTTTGGGCGTCTCTCTCATCTTCACATTCTGCCAAGTCCACTCTGCTTTTTTGCTGGTCAACTGCTATGACCCGCGATCCACCAGCAATTAATCATAATGTATTTTTTTATTACCCAACCAGCGGATTATCCGCAGATATAACCGCCATCCGCGCATCACTAGTGCAGATGTAAGTTTGACACCCAGTGGTTGAACTAGGTATTGCACACCTGGTTCAAAATAGACGCAAACGCGGGATGCCAGATTGAGTACAGGTACGAGTGATTTAAACTGTGTTCTAAATAAAAGCAAGGACACGTGATAGAGGGATAAAAATGATTAAACGTGATCAAATTTTTTTTAATAAAATTATCTTGACAAATTTTGACTAGTTCAGCATTTTTGTATGTAATGACTCCAGTAATGAAATGAGGACTATTAGTTTTATATGGAATGACTATTCAGCTTCCACAAGTTTAGTTCATTTTGCCTGACATGACATAAGCAGATGATAATGTTACAAACAGCAGAGAGTTGTATGAAAGCAATTGATGCATGTCCAAAAGCATTCGCAATTTGCTGGAAGGAATGAGAAACTGCTATGATGTGCACAAATGACTAATTGTTTTGATAAATGCATGAACTATTGTGCAAATGTAAATAGTGTTGTGAGAAATGCACCAAAGCCACTGAGAAAAACTGTAATTTAACTGTTAATAAACAAATACAGTGTGTGTCACAGCGAAAAGCCTCTTCTTTACGACTTTTGACACTTAATTAACGTTTGAGGCCCCTGAAGGACATCAAAACAAGCTATATGGGAGAGTCAGTCCTTAAAATAATGAGAAATAGTTTGCGCTGATCTGTATTTTAAATAATAATAATGTTAATTATTAATTAAAATAATAAATGATATAAATATACATTTGACAACCCCTATAACGGTTCATACCATTGTGAATACATAATCGCTCCAATCAGTTTATGCGCGAAGTATTAATTCATCATCCTCAGTCGGACTGAAACCAACTAGCACCTAAAGAAAGACATTTACACAGGTAAACAACTTTGTAGTGAGTAAATATTTAAAATTTTGAATAAATTATCTCTTTAAAACTCTTAAAATGAATAAAACAGAAAGTCTGACCTGCCTGCGTTAAACTGCTTTCGTATATGTCGTATTTCTAAAGCGATAAAATGTTGGATGAAATCACCACGTAAAAGACGGTATAATTAATGTTGTTTGGTAAGGCAAACTTCACTTTAATGTTTAAAATACATCCCTAAGTTACAGGTGTGAGCAGATTGCAGATCTGAACTGTAAGTCCTAACGGTTCAGTGCTGTTTTTGAAACGAGGTCAGCAGTTATTCCGCATTCTTGCAGTTCTGCAGTGTGTCCTGGTTGTTGCTAGATCGGATACGTTTGCGGCTGGAGGTTAACGAGAATTATTTGTTATTTATGAAATTTCCGATTTATTGTATTTTATTATCGTCTACCCCCACCCCAACCCTAAACCCAACCGTCACAGAAGGGTAAAAACAGTAGTTGTACCGAGTATTATTTATCTTATCTATTAAATTACCCAATAAATTGTACTTTTTAACCCCTACCCCCACCTCAACTCTAAACCCAACCATCACAGTACTGTAAAAATATTAATTATTGTTATACAGTGTCATAAAAAAATGCCGCTATATTAATGTGCATATCGCACTTCCGGCCGGCCGCGTATCCGATCTAGACTTTATCGTGTGGGTGTGTGTGTCCTTATAATATATCTGCTCTTCTCTGCTATTGTTATTAGATCACACATTTAACATTAAAAACATCATTATCATAGAAAGAATACAATGACATCATCACAAAAGTGTTGTATGAAACTGTGGTTGACGATTACCATGGACATAAGGTGTTCTATGTTTAATCTATTGTAGTGTTTTTCTGAGTGGTTACTATGTGGTAAAGCACCAGAGTCAGTAAAGACCACCCTCAAGGGCCTAAAAATAATTACTACAAAAAATACTATAGTAATTTTTAGTAAATACTGTAGTGTTTTGGATCATGCTATAGTAAAGTACTTGAATTAATCCTTTGTGGTAATTCTATAGTTGCTATGGTATAGCACAGGCCAGGGCATGTTATACTTCACCACAGTTTTCAGCAGTAATAAAAACTAAAGAATACTACAGAATTTATTAGTTTATCAGTTCATGACAGGTAATACTTCAGTATGTTGAAGCATCAATTAAAGTGTTGAAACTACTACAATACATACAGCATAATACACTTTACTATACAGGGTTCAACACTAACGATTTTTTCTATTAGCCCGATCAGGCCAGTGGTTCCGATTTTTACTCGCCCTGCCAAAATTTTCACTGGCCCCACCAAAAAAAAAAAAGTTTATATCTATTCAGCATAACTTTCCTTTAAATACAATTTAATAAATTAACAATTATAATGTAAAAAAATATATATATATATATATATATATATATATATATATATATATATATTATAAAATCTCCCACCGGCTTTACAGTGAATGGATTTAGTCATTTTCATAGCGGACTTTAACTCACTGGAAGTTTATTCACTTTTTCGAAAAGTGTAAATGGTGGATTAACATTCTCCACATGATCACTAACCAGACGTGCCATTATCTGTAACTTTAGGTGGTTTCTAAAGCAAAATCTGTCAGTGTTATTTTCATTCTCTCGTATTCAGACCTTTACATTTTCGAGGCTGTAGCTCTCTGTCGTCTGAACTGAGTGATTGACAGCTGATATTAACCAATCCATTCACACTCTGTTCTAGAGCAGTGGGCCAATAAGAAGAGCTTAAAGGTGGGGCAGGCATTGCAGGAATTGTTTACTACAGCAAGTTGACATGTCAACTATTTTAAACCATTCCTGAGAGCTGCGAAAGATGGTGCAAAGATGCATTCTGCATGAATGTCTACTAAATCCGTGCATACGGTGAACATTTTGCAGTAAAAACTGGTCGCACGGCAACAGTTGTATGCAGTGCCAGTTTGCTTACTCTGATAGAAATCTATAGGTCATGTTCACAATTCTAAAATGCATGGCGCTGTTCATATTTTTGCCGCACCATAGAGCTCCTTCTGATATCCGGTGTTCGACCCTCTTTAAGCAATTAACAAACAGTCAGAGCCAAATTAATATTTAGTGACAAGGCAGCACTGGCCCAATGGGGCCAGTAACAATCCTGTCCACTGTCCCGAGTGTATCTCACGCTGGCCCTGGGCCATAAGGCAGTCCTTATTGTTGAGCCCTGCTATAGTATGGTTCAAAAACAGTAGTATTTTTTTTCATATGGGTCAGTAATAGAGATGATTGTTTTGAAGGAATACTCCTTATATACCTATATTTGGTTTATCATGTACATCGGTGTGTTTAAACATCTGAATATTATCAGATCGCACTATTATATCTTTTTCATTATTTTATAACCTGCTTTAACACATTTTAATCTCTTTTAATCTGCTTTAATCATTTTTTTATTCTTTTAATCATTTAAATTATCTTGTTTCTTTTTTTCTTGTTTATGTAAAGCACATTGAATTACCATTGTGTATGAAATGTGCTATATAAATAAACTCGCCTTGCATGTTATATACTGTATTTGTAAATTATACCAAACAGGTGGGTTTACAAAACAGATGCAAACTCACCAGGAATGGCAGGTGAGAAAACTTGAACTAGTTATAGTCAGAGATACAACTGATAAGTATAACTGAAGAATTATCTTTTACACACAGGCATGTGGGAAGAGTACTGGTCGATGGGTTCCAGCAGCTGGTTTATGGGAATGATGAAAACAGATATGACTTGAGCACATACATACAGAAACGAGAAGAGACGCTGGAGACGGTTGGGTGAGTCTTTTTCTCTATTAGATACTAGACAAAGTGATGCACAGAGAGTTTATAGTCCTGGTAAGAGAAGGTTTTGAGTATTTTTATTGGAATTTTTGACCATTCTTCTAGAAAACGTTTGTGAGGTCAGGCACTGTTGTTGGATTGAAGGCCTGGCTCAGAGTCTCCACTCTAATTCATCCTATAGGTGATCAGTCGGGTTGAGGTCAGGACTCTGTGCAGGGCAGTCCAGTTCTTCCACACCAAACTCACTTATCCATATCTTTACGGGGCCATTCCCAAATCCTGAAAACTCAAATAATAAGCCCACACCATAATCTCCCTCCACCAAACTCTACAAAATTCTGAAAAACTTGTATTTGGTGATTGGGAAGAGTCTCCCAAAACATTTGGTAAAACAATGAAATTCTGTGAGGAGCACCAAATAATTGATGCCATTGTGACAGTTTAAATCTTCTCAATAAATGAAACAAAGTCTGCGTGAACTGGAAGTTGCTGAGCAAAATAATCTTATGTCAAAAGGAAAAACAAAATTATTTTGCTTACCCCATTGGCAGATTATTTTGCTTGTTTTAAGGAAAAACTGACTTAATATTGACATATTATTTCTTAAAACAAGACAATATGTTTTGCTTGTTTAGAAAATTCTTCTTGATTTAAGAATTTTTTTATATTTGGACTAGAAACAAGACAAAAAAATCTTAAGCATCTATATGTGAAATTTAACACATTTACATGGACACCAATAATCTATTTTAATGCCATTAAGACAATACTCTGATTAAGAGTCTACCATGTAAACATCGATTATGTGCACAATTACTACAAGTTTTAACAGATTTATTGCATTGGAAATCAACACTAACAAACAAACAAAAATAAATTAGTTAATTTAAAAAATAATTGGCATGCGCCCACTGGACCTGCACGCACTGCTTCACATGAATGCAAGCCTTTTTGCAAAGATGTATGTGGTGTTAAATTTCACATATAGCATATTGCATGGCTGACAGCATCTTGACGATTAAATGAAGGATTAAATAGAATTCTCTCGCGCTTAAAATGTGTGGATTTAGTGGCAAACTCCGTCTCACAGACTTCACACAGAGTGATTTTTGATTAGTTTAATCTGATTAAGGTTATAATTGAACTAAACAGAAATGGAATTAAGACATGTGGAGAATGCCAATTTTAGTTGCATTATTGAAGTGCAGTACAGACATGTAAACACAGCAATTAAACTATTACCGTCGTGTAGGATTTTCACCGCATTTTGCGACAGGATAGTGTTCTTCTCTGCACCTACCGAGTCAGTGAAGTTTTTCCTATATGGCAGGGGTCATCAACTATATTTGTCAGAGGGCCAGAGTTTTACTAGACAGTTTCCTTTGGGGCCGGACCCCCAAGAAGAAAATCAAATAAAAAATCTCATTTTGGCTTAACATTATGTTTAATGTTTATACTTTTTTTATTTCATTACTAAACTGAAGGCATTTGATTCAGGCTCCCATAACCTATACCACAGTCAACCACTAGGAGTGATAGATATTTTGCCTCAACTCAAAGGGGAAATGTAACTTTAGCTATTGATTAAGCACTGTGAGGAGCCCGTTTCAGCATTGAGATTTGAATTCAAGCCCACTTAACGTTTCATTTGATGTGCGAACATTATTTGTGTCCTGTTTTGTTCTGGTACCAGGTTATTTATTTACCATGCTATTTTAAGTTGTGCCCGATTGTTTTTTTTTTTTTTGTGTTTTTATCCCTGAGGCAGACATCCCAAGTCTCCCGGAAGTTCTGCGAGTCTCCCGCAAATGCATAGAGACTCCCGGTGTCATGAGAAATCGGGTCCCCCCTGACAAACGAATGATCATCTCCCGGAAATCACGCGTCTTCCTCCGGCTCCTCAAATACGTTGCACACCTTTCTCCACCGCATCCCTCTTTGCTCTTCATAACACACACATTGCGCACACTTTGCCTACACCCCACCCCGGTCTTCACTTATGCTAAAATCTGTTTGAAACAATAAATGCTTAACGCCGCATGGTCTGTCTGAGTCTGTCCTCATTCGAAGTGTAGCCTAAATATAGTCATAAATGGTGGTTATTCTGACAAGAGACTCAGTTGTTGTTATTCTCAGCGGGCCGGATTTGGCCCGTGGGTCGCCAGTTGATGATCAGTGCCATATGGCATGCCGTATCAAATTCCATTTAAAACAACACTCTTCCAGCAGTTCCTTTCATCCAATACCTCAGTTTGTCACGTGGGGGCATGCATGAAATGTTCCTGAATGAGTTAAAGTCGACAAATTAAAAACAAAACACCCGAAATTACATGAAACTCCAGAGGAAATACGGATATCGTGATGATGCAATGCCTTTAATCGAATTATGTGCTGTAACAGTTAAAACGGGATCATGAAAGGAACATTCAAAAAGCAACTCATGTAAACACCTTAATCATATTATTGTCTTATTCAGATTAAGGCAAATAATTTGATTACTGATATCCATGTAAACGTAGTCAATGTGAGCTAGCAAAATAAACATTGTCAATTTTGATTTCACTCAGACTTAATATGAGCTTAAAGTGATGGTGCAACAAGATTTCATCAAGTCTCTACTTTAAAGTTTGGTGCAACCAAACACAATATTAATCCCTATAGGAGCAACCCATATAACTGGTTTTCATCATTGATGTGCACAGGCTTTTTGAGTAATCAAGAGGCTTGCCTTGCAGTACGTTATTTAGTGCAACCTCCACTGACCCGTAGCCTCTTCATCTTGCTCCAATCCCACTCTGTTTCCTTCTGCTGCTGTAGAGTTGGTCTGTGCGATTGTTAATAATTCAGCGTTGAGGCTGAGAGTGTGCGGAGCTGACACACTCCTGCAGTCTGTGCTCTGACAGCTGCACCACTGAGAGAGAAAGAGAGAGAGAGACTGCGGAGAACACTGAGAAAACCCAATACACACTCACACACACAGGGAACACCAGTCACTCTTATCAGTGTCCGGCTCCGGTTCACTCCTGGAGCTTCTGCTATTGCAGTTTGCTTAATAAGGATTGGATACTAAACAGCCTTATTCAACCGTTTGCATTTTTAGATTGAAACAAGTCCAGCAGGAGACGAGAAGAAGCTGGAAGATGGTGGAAGCGAGGCCCAGACGGACTCTACGATGGCCAGATTGGAGGTTGTTTGTTTGCGTGCTGCTCTTCTGTATGTTTGGGACGGCACCGGGCCGCAAAGCTCCTAAAAGCCCTCGGTGTCCAGCCACCTGCTCCTGTACTAAAGACAGCGCCTTCTGCGTGGACACTAAAGTCATTCCCAAGAGCTTTCCGACGGGAATCATCTCTCTGTGAGTACTCGAAATAGCTTTTTTAAATTTTTTTTTATGTTAGATATGTCTGCTGTCATTTGCCCATAAAACATTTTCTCAGCAGCATGAATAATTTATGGATAAGGAGACTGTTGAATTGACACTTATATCACCTGTCAAGTGGACTTGTGGTCTCATTTTTTTGATAGTTTTGACATAAAATTTAGCATATTTTATAATACATTTTAATTTAGTGTTAAAGGGAAACTTCACACAAAAATTAAAATGTACTCACTTTTTACTCACCCTCGATTGGTTTTTAAACCTTTATTTAAATTTAAACATTTATTTTAACTTTATTTTATATAGAGTTTCTTCTCTTAAACACAAAATATGTTTTGAAGAAAGCTGGAAACCTCTAACCATTGACTTCCATAGTAGGAAAAACAAATACTGTGGAAGTAAATCAGGTCTCATAATTGCGACCGTTTTGGTCGCATTTGTGCCCGAAATTTTATCTATGCGTCCTTAAATAAATATTTGGGAGCATTTGTGCGAGTGCATAAAATTGCTGCTGTGCAACTGTCACCGCATGCGCAGATTTAGAAGAGATTCACGCAGAATGCATATTTGCCCCTAGATGTGAAACACAGCGCTCAGGAATAGTTTAAAACAGTCGTCATGTCAATTTGCTACAGTAAACAAATCCCGCATTGCTTGCCCCGCCTTCAAGCTCTTCTGATTGGCGTACTGCTCTAGCACTGAACACGAATGGATTGGTTAGTAACAGTTAATATCAGAGCAACAGCCGCGGAAATGTAAAGCGTTGCAGATGAGAGAATGAAAACACCACTGACAGATTTTGTTTAAGAATCCACCTAAGTTACAAATAATGGCACATCTGATTAGTGATACACTTTTCCAAGAGTGGATAAGACTTTTAAAGCTATTCACTGTAAAGTCTGAGACGGAGTTTGCAGGTAACAGCGTTTGCCACTAAATCTACACATTTTAAGAGCGAGAGAATTCTATTTAATCCTTCATTTAATCGTCAAGATGCTGTCAGCCATGCAATATGCTATATGTGAAATTTAACACCACGTACATCTTTGCAAAAAGGCTTGCATTCATGTGAAGCAGTGCGTGCAGGTCCAGTGGGCGCATGCCGATTATTTTTTTTATTTATTTTTGTTTGTTTGTTAGTGTTGATTTCCAATGCAATAAATCTGTTAAAACTTGTAGTAACGGTGCACATAATTCTTGGTGGATACGACTAAATTCTGGCTGGTGCGACTACATTTTTAAAGTTAGGATCACCAGTGCTACCAAGTAAAAAGATACATTTCAAGCCCTGTAAATGGTTACAGGTTTTCAGCTTTTTTCCAGATGTCTTGGATGAAAGAAAGTGAATAAGGTTTCGAACAAGTACACTGTAAAAAAATGCTTTTCTTACTTCTTCTTCTTCAAAATATCTGAAAAATTCTTAAATCAAGAAGAATTTTCTAGACAAGCAAAACATAATGTCTTGTTTTAAGAAATAATATGTCAATATTAAGTCAGTTTTTCCTTAAAACAAGCTAAATAATCTGCCAATGGGGTAAGCAAAATAATCTTGTTTTTCCTTTTGACATAAGATTATTTTGCTTACCCCATTGGCAGATTATTTAGCTTGTTTTAAGGAAAAACTCACTTCAGTTTGGCAAATTACTTCTTAAAACAAGACCATATGTTTTACTTGTTTAGAAAATTCTTCTTGATTTAAGAATTTTTTGATATTTGGACTAGAAACAAGACAAAAAAACTTAAGAAATGCATTTTTTGCAGTGTAAATGATGACATCATTTTCATATTTGGGTGAACTGTCCCTTTAAACTAGTCTAACTTTTGATATTTACAAATCAGTCCCTACATGTCCAACGGTTTGTGAAAACACACTAATTGAAACAAATAGTGGCATAAGTTTTGACAAAAGCCATTACAAAATCAATTATATTAGGCCGCAAATATATAAAAAAATGTCCCTGCAAAATCCTGGAGGGACTGACAAATAAATTTAATACAAAAGTTATATTACATAATATTACGTAATGGGCCTGAGATAACAATAACTAACAATGTCGATTAGTGTTATTCTTAAGACTAATAAATGTACAGTAACAAATTAATTTGTCATTGTTAGTGCATTTTAGTTATTGCGTTAACTGATGTTTAGCAATTGGACCCTATTTAAAAGTGTTAAATTATTACAATGCAGTCATAACATAACATGACATAGTCAAAAATGTGTCTAAATGTAGACTAAATATATATAATATAGTCTGAACCGATAGACAGATGGGAGAACATATTTATTTATTAATTTACCTTAGGCTTAATCTCTATTTCAGAGGTTGCCACAGTGGAATGAACCGCCAACATATCCAGCATATGTTTTACGCAGCGGATGGCCTTCCAGCTGCAACCCAGTACTGGGAAACACCCATACACTCTCACATTCACACACATACACTATGGCTAATTTACTACATCAATTCCCCTATAGCACATGTGTTTGGACCGGGTGAAACCGGAGCACCCAGAGGAAACCCGCGTCAACACAGAGAGAACATGCAAACTCCACACAAAAAATGGCAAGTGACCCAGCCGGGACTTGAACCAGCAACCTTCTTGCGATAGTGCTAACCACTGAGCCACAGTGGCGGCGCCCTTTAGTGAACATATAAAACATACAAGTGCTTAATATTTTCCATGTTGATTTTGTTAGTCATTGATTATTATTTTTATGACAACCTCTACCATGTTTATTGAGGGGAAGGGAACTTATTAGTGAACAATCATATGCAGTAAATTAGTTATACGGTATGGCTTAAGAAGACTTATTTACAGGGGTTTTCCACAGTCTTTCAGGTGAACTACTTCTTTTAACTGAGCACGCATAAGAGAACTAAGCGTCAGCTGAAAGAAGAGGAGATGAAGTCTTTATGCTGCTCTTTTTTCTTTTTTTTTTTTTACCAGAGAGAAGTCCGCTTACGTCTGCTGAAGAGACATGACCACAGGAACCTCAATTACCATCCTCTATCTCTCTGTGGAAGAATTTTATTGCATTTATTTCATTAGCTGCTTCAATATCTTTCCATTTTAATCTGTTGATGATTTACAATATAAGTTTGATGTAGTATTTCGTTGTAATATACTATATAGTTATTAAATGCCTACACACAAAATTATTAATGTAAAATTGTGTATTTCCCAAGTGATGTTTAACAGAAAGAACACATTTTTTAACAACACTTTTAATAACTAATTTCTAATAATTATTCACAATTTCTCTGCCATGATGACGGTACATAATCTTTTGCTAGTCATTTTGCAAGATACTAGTATTCAGCTTAAATTGACATTTAAAGGCTTAAGTTGGTTAATTAGGTTACTAGGCTAGTTAAGTTCATTAGGCAAGTCATTGGACAACAGTGGTTTATTTTAAAGAAAATATACAGCGGGGAAAATAAGCATTAAACACGTCAATATTTTTTCCAGAAAACATATTTCTAAAGGTGCCGTTGACTTAAAATTTCCCGCAGATGTTGGTAACAACCAAAGAAATCCATATATGCAAAAAAAAAACAAATTAGTTCACAAATGAAGTTATGTGTAATAAAATAAAACGATGCAGGGAAAAAGTATTGAACACATGATAAAGGGAGGTGTAGTTCGGCAGTGAAATCCCAGACAGCAGCTGAAATCCCTCAGTAGTTCTTCAGCAACCCTCTGTTTTTCCTCAGTGTAAATGAATATTAGCTGCTTTAGTCCAGCATCTACTATAAGGATGATGATAAAACTAGGGTGGACATTTCAGTAAGACAATGATTCAAAACACAGCCAAGGAAACTCTCAAATGCTTTCGGAGAAAGAAAATCAAGTTGTAGAATGGCCCAGCCAATCACCTGATCTGATTCCCATAGAAAATACAAATTAAAGCTCAGATTTGATAGACGAGACCCACAGAACCATCAAGATTTTGACACTCTGAGAGGCGTCTTGAAGCTGCCATGACCAAAAAAGCCTTTTATATAAAGTATTAAATATATTTTAATAGTTCAGTACTTTCTCCTTGTGTCATTCATAACTAATTTTTCAGATTTGTGTTGTTTTATTTTATTTTCATGTTTGAATTTTTACCAAAATCTAGTTCAATTCCATGTCCTATTGCCAGGAAAAAGACATGACGTGTTCAATACTTATTTTCCCCGCTGTATATCGATAATATTATTTTAGATAATTACAATTTTTTACGAAGAAAAACATAATAAGAGATACTTTGAAAAATGTCCTTGCTTCCTTAAACACCACTTGGTATATATTTGAAGCTCTGAAGAAATCAAGCTGTTTTAGTTTTTCTATGTAAGCCGAGTAACGTAGAAATCTGCACTCAGATGGTGCCCTTATTCTCAGACTGAGAAAATAAAAGGGTAGCGAGAGCTGTGTCCTACTTTCCAATAATTAAATCCTTTCAGGTATGAGGAGCAACTGTCTAAAATAAAAGGCCAAAGATAACCGCTCAAACTTAGATTCAAATTACAGTACTTTCAACATATACTCTGGCAATAAGAAGTGCTTCTGTTAGACTATTTATTAAAAGTCAAGTGTTGTATTTAGAGTTATTCACAGACCCTAAATCTAAAGTAATATGTCTTAAGTACATACTCTGATCCTACTGTGTAAAAAGCGATTAGTGGGCTTTACTTAAAAAAAAAAAAACCTGTTGCATTTAAAGCGATTAATTAACTTGACTTTATAAAAAGTGAGTAAACCTGTTGCTTTTATAGTGATTAGTTGACTTTACTTTAAAAACTGAGCAAACCTGTTGCTTTTAAAGTGATTAGTTGACTACTTTAAAAAGGTGAGTAAACCTGTTGCTTTTAAAGTGATTAGTTG
>CAIGQZ010000348.1:2063514-2103327 GCA_903798205.1 Danio tinwini | reverse complement strand
TGTGTGTGTGTGTGTGTGTGTGTGTGTGTGTGTGTGTGTGTGTGTGTCTGAGCTGTAGAGTGATGTGTATCAGTGACAGACCCTCCATTTACAGACTGCCCACACACACAACAACAACAGCTTTTCTGTCCTCCTCCTGCCTGCCAGAAAGACACAACAGAGAAGTTTGTTTTCACATGACAGCATGACACCGAATCAGTAAACAAATAAAATCAGATATGCAGTGCTTTCTATATTTACTGCAATTCTATTCTTTAAATGTAGAAGCAACCTCAAATGTCACATTAAGTTTACATCACTTTTTTTGCAATTAAATCCTAATCTAATGACAAACTACTGTATATATCTGTAGAATGGTCTAAGACTTCTTAATACATAAATTTCACTGTTTTTTATTACGTAACTAGAGCAATATACAGTATTAAATTGCCAACATAGGCTCATTTTGAAACGTAGTCCTATATACATTTCTGGAGATGGCGAATTATGTAGCCAGACGTACGTATGGCTGCATTTTGTCTTTAAAACGAATGCTATGGTATGGGATGAGCCTGGGTTGTAAAATGCATTTACTGACACCCTACAATCTTTTGGAGGATTTACAGTTACATATTTAGTTCATTATATTGCAGTGTAAGCATAAAGCAATCATAACAAACTATATATCATTTGAAAGCCTAACATTTCTAGTTTCCATATCTGCTGACTGAATTTTGATATTTCCGAGGAACAGTTATTTATTAATTTGCAACAACGATACTCGTCAGAGTCATAAAGAAGTACTTTGCTACAGCAATCCACATGTTTCTAGATGTCGTTTAGAGGCTAAATTCAAATCAAATACCACCAAACGTCCAATATTACTTTAGAATTTTAGGTCTACTTTACAAATATTGCCCAAACTATGAAAAAATGCAGTTCATATTCTTCAAAACATAGGGGGCGCTCTTGTATGGTCACTAGGGGCCCTATCATACACACGGTGCAATAAGGCACAAGACGTGTATGGCATGATTTGTTGCTATTTTCAGACCAGCGCGACAGTAATTTTGCGCCACGTTGATTAAAAAGCAAATCCATTTGTGCCACTTTGTGGACTCATGGGTGTGCTGAAAGAGAGGTGTGTTAAGGCGCATTGTTGGTGCGTTGATATTTTAAGGAACTGAAATAGACAGCGCCATTGACCAACCAAAAGCTGGTCTAAAGTCCAGAGCAGAGTGCGTTAGTTTAGCGCCTATGCAGCTTTAAACGCTTACACATTGCTTAATACACACAGGATGTACAGCAATACACAAATATCTTTACATATGAAAACAATTAAAGGATTAAAATAATTTTTTTAAAAATTTCTACATAATTATAATAACCACGGCATCCATGCCTTGTTCATCATGGGGGGCTTTTTTCTGTTTATTCATGACAATTTGCATTTGTATAATGTTATTATAAGCAGTATTATTTATTATATGCATATTTATATATGTTTGTACAAAAATAGGTTTAGATTTGTCTACCTGTCGGGTTTTGGAGACATCTGCATCACCATATGGGACATAAGAACAGGACGTGTGTTTGGATATAAGTGTGTTTTTTTGACCACACTTCGTTATTATTGTTCATTTATTCGTTTGCTGGTAATTGGAACTGAATTTAGGAATAGTTTTGAAAGGAATCTTTGCACTTAACAAAGGAAATTAAATATGTAGGTTAATGGATGTCTTCAGCAAAGTGCTTACAACATCATTTCCTTATCCATGAAAGTAAAGAGAAAGTAAAGAGGCCGAATGGAGAAGGCTTGTTCTTTATCCCCACGCTGCAGATGGTCTGTTTAACTGTTTTCTCGCTAGTGAAGCGTTCAGTTTTTACACTTACAAAGCCCGCCATGTAAATAGCAAAATCGCCATGGCGTGACGGAACTGACTCTTGAAGGGAACGGGAGATGAGACTCTAATTGGTTAAATGCACGTTATGTTCAAAACACACCTATAACTCATTAAGAGAATAAGCAAAACTTTGTTAGACTATCCACCAGGGCGCAAATCCATCCTTAAAATATCGGATTTGGACACGTCCTTAATGCTTTTGCGCCATGTGCTTTAGACTTTGCGCCTAGATCGTTAAAATAGAACCCTAATAGAAACTGAATGTCATCTAGTGGTCATGTATTGTACTGCGGCCAAACTAAATTTTACTGAAAGCTAATTTTTTGAGATATCAACTTCAAATTTGGAATATAAATTGTTCCGATATTTACCTTTGATTTTCTGTTTAGGCTTTAACATGTTTTGTAAAATACATATTTTATGTAATATACTAGTATATATATATTTATTGTTTTATTATTTTCATGTACAAAAAGGTGCATAACTTTTTTATTTTATTTAGCTTTTTTTTTTACTTTTTTTTTTACATTTTAGCTCTAGCTTTTAGCTAGTTTTCTGTAAAATGAGACCAAGCTTAAATCTATGCACCAAAGGGTTGAGGATTTGCATTCATTTAAAACTGAACATATCATGTTCAAAGGGTAGAGGTGACAGTTAAGGGGTTAAACTATATTTGAATATGTAAATGCAATGTTGTTTGTGTGCATAGACACAAGTCTGCTGTCAGCACAAAAATCTGTACATCTCGTTCCGTTCCTTGCTGGAATAATTAGCATGTAGCAGTCAAATGTCGTGAAGCTCTGCGGTCCGATCTGTTATTCGAGACCAAAAGGCAAGATGTGCTTTCAGCCGCAGGATTAATTGTGGCTTCATAAATTTTAAAGGCAGTCATACTCTATTTACAAGGTGATCTTTCAAGCAAAGCAATGCTGGTTTTTAAACCTGTACTGAAATATTATATATGGCCATATATACGGTTGACGTCAAAATGATTAACCTCCTGTGTAATTTTTATTCTTTTTATACATTTTCCAAAAGATGTTTCACAGATTTTCCAATCATATTTGTTTTATTCTGGAGGAAGACTTATTTGTTTTAGTTTGGCTGGAATGAAAGCAGTTCAAATACAATTTTTTAAGATTAATATTATTAGCTCCCTTAAAAAAACGGAACAAACTAGGCAAGTTAGATTATTTGGACAACATTGGTTTGTTTTGTTGCCAATTGGAAAAAAAAAAGTTAAATTCAAATTGAAGATTTATTGTCATTCTGCTTTTATGTATGGACACACAGTGGCAAGGCTCGACCATAAGGACTGCCCGATGGCCCGGGGCCAGGGTGAGAGACGCTTGGGACAGTAGACAAGATTGTAACTGGCCCAATTGGGCCAGCGCTGCCCTGTCAATAAAATATAATTTGCCTGCAACTATTTGTCAATTGCGTGCAAATACAGTCTTATAATCGAGAGTTTGTGCTTTTAAACCTTTAAATGACATCTTCTCTGTGAAGTCATAAACACCATATTGCTTTTCGGTTTTTGGATGTTGTGAGCACATTATTTTTTTTTCTGTAGCAAAAAGCAAAGAGATGCCAACATCAAATTATAAGGCTAAAAAAAAACATCGGTTTCTAACGTCTTTCTACACAGACATATATGTGGGTACAACACAACGAAAAATAAAGTGACGTTTGGCAAGTAAGCCATCTTTTGTTTTGCAATAAAGTACCTGCACATTTTTCATATTGTTATTTTTGTTTACAATACTTTTGAATTTGGCTCAATATACATTTATTAACATTTTAAAAAGAATTATATGCTAGATTCACAGAAGTTATTTTGACACTTTATTTGAAATTTGGCTAAGAAACAGCAATCAACTTTTTTTTTGTTAGTGGGGCTAGTGAAAATTTTGGCAAGGCAGGTAAAAAAATTCTCAGCGTTGAACCCTGAGTGGAACGAAATGTGTCTTACTGAACCACGATGCTACATAAATAAACATAATCATAAATATGAACACAACACTAGGGCTATTTTAAACCTATACATAACTAACATACCACGGTAATCTAACAATACCAACTATACTTACTTAACTATACACCTAAGACAGACTGCACAGTACTTTTTTTATAAGACAGAACAATATCGTGAAAGATATTGTGCAAAAGAGGAATTTAAGGTTGAAGAAAACAAGTAGTGCAGCATGATTTGTTGTACATTCACAAGTAAACATTGTTGTCCTTATTGAATCATTGTAAGAAAGATTATATAGTGTCTGGTGCATATGGAGAGAAGAGTCTTTCTACAGGTGGCTTGTCAACCCTACTCACCTATGTGAGGGACACTTCAGAAATGCACAATGTCTTTTCTAGAGATATGAAAGAAATCCAGAAAGGGGGCTACTAATATTGACCACAGCAGTTTTTACCAATGTTTTTCGTTATTAATTCCAGCCAAACTAAAAGAAATACCTTTCTGCAAAGAACAAATGTTTTAGGAAATAAAAGTTAATTTTCTGTTAAACATCACTTGGGAAATATTTGAAAAATATGAAAGATTTTACAGGAGGGCTGAGTATCTCAATAAAAGCACAAACACTTATACAATTGAAGTCAGAATTATTCACCCTTCTGTGAATTTCTTTTTCAAATATTTTCCAAATGATGTTTAACAGAGCAAGGAATTGTTCACAGTATTTCCTATAATATTTTTTCTTCTGAAGAAAAGTCTTGTTTTATTTTGGCTAGAATAAAAGCAGTTTAATTTATTTATTTTTTTTACATTTTAAGGTCAAAATTAGTAGCCCCTAAAGCAATATTTTTAAAATTGTCTACAGAACAAACCATCGTTAACAATGATTTGCCTAATTACCATAACTTTACTCTAATTCACCTAGTTAAGCCTTTAAATGTTACTTTAAGCTCAATACTAGGATCTTGAGTAATATCTAGTCAAATATTATGTGCTGTCATCATGGCAAAGATAAAAGAAATCAGTTATTAGAAATGAGTTATTAAAACTATTATGTTTAGAAATGTGTTGAAAAAATCTTTCTGTTAAACAGAAATTGGGGGAAATGCAGGGGGGCTTGTAATTCTGACTTCAACTTTATCTCTCTCTTTTCATTCTCCACAGGCTGTTGAACTCGAATACTTTCTCTGTGATCTCTAATGATGCTTTTTCTGGTCTTGGACATCTGCAGTATTTGTAAGTATGTTTTCTGAATGGAGGAATAAATGGAGAGAGAGAGAGATGGCATAATCGATGCCTGACCTGAAAGACAGATGAGTGTGTCTGTGAATTGATGATCTGTCCAACAGATGGGCGTATTATTTGTCTTAGAATGTCTTCTGCTGCATTTCAAGGGAGATTTATTGAGTTACACTCAGGCCCTGTCAACAAATGTGTGGCTTTTATTTTAAACCGCAGCCTTTTTCTATGCAGTTTGGCCATTTGTCCACATGCAAACGCTGTAGGTGACTCAAAATATAAGCTAATTATTTTTTCAGGCTTCTGATTGGCCAACTTGGCTATATGCTTAGGGTTATATTGCCATCTGTTGGCTTGGCATGCTCTTGACAGTGCATCACACCATGTCCTAACAACACGCGATAAAAGCTATCTTTCCCATGGTAAAGGGGTTTTAGTCTTAATCGTTTACGACAGCGACGTACAAAATTTCTATTGTAGAAATGCTTTCTATTTCCGTGACATCACAGCAGGACCACAGCATAAACTACTATGACAAAGATCACCTCGCGTACTGAATATGAGCTTTATTCAGTGTTAAATGCTACCAATGTTAGTTTAAATACCATTTTACCTCACGTTTATTGCTATACTACTGAAAACAGCAGCAGATAGTTCACCTCAGATCTTAAAAATAAAATAACTAGCAAACGGTTTAAAAATGAAAGTCAGAACTTCGAACTTCGGTAGCCTATTGTTAAAGTTAAAGAGCTTTATTATGTATTATTTAGGATAATACGCACAGATCTGCACTTCAAATTTCTTTGCATTACTCATTTCAACATACTATGATTTGGGAAACACTAATTCAAATTTTTAATACTATTTTAGAATGGATAGTATGCAAGTTGGGACGCACCAATGGTTTTTGCCTAAAGCAGATTGTTCTTCTGTAATAACAAAGAGCACAACTAGAATATCTTCCAGAGCATCTTCCTCAGATTTGTGTGAAAGTTTTGCTCTTTGTATATTAATGCTTATACCAATTATTCCTCATGAATTTTAGTTTAAAAGCGAATGCTTATAATGGGTCGGGAATAATTTGCAGAGCCTTTCTTTTGATTGCTTTTCCCTTTTTTTTCTCTAGTCTTTCTGTCTATCTCTCTATTGTCAGTGTAGCAGTTGATTACTTTTTATTCTGGTCTTTGCATTCCACAATGCCTCGAGTTGGAGGACGTGCCAAATACATATCGATTCAGCGAAGATTTTGTGGTTTTGTCCATAAGTGAAACAGATAATACTTTCCTGTACATAATACTGAAAGGTCTTTTGGTTGATGCCAAACACGTTCCTTAACAGCAGTGAGTGTTCAAACTAGTTTCTATTCATTAAAATAAAATCAAAAAGAAGGTATTTTGGGTGGCACAGTGGCTCCGCGCTTAGCACTGTCGCCTCATAGCAAGAAGTTCGCTGGTTCGAGTCCCGGCTGGGCAAGTTGGCATTTCTGTGTGAAAAAAGTAGTAAAAGTTGATAAATCAATTATAAGAAAATTAAGGCCCTTAAAAGTTATTAAAAGGTCTTAATTGCGTTTTCACAAGGTCTCAAATTTTGTTCAAGCGTTGTCCAAAGTGTTCGACTCCAAAAAAGCTTAAAGGTGCAGTATGTAAGTTTGACACCCAGTGGTTGAACTAGGTATTGCACTCCTGGATCAAAATAAACGCATGCGCGGGATGCCAGATTGAGTACAGGAGCGAGTGATTTAAACTGTGTTCTAAATAAAAGCAACGACACGTGACAGAGGGAATATTCTCCATATTAAAAGGAGTTTTGGTTCTAACCAACACCTCGAATTGACATATTAGAAACGGCTTCTATTTCTTACAGCTGAACAACAGAAACCAGTGATCACCTCAGGTAAACCTTGTGTGTTTTATTCAGTGTTAAATGCCAACAATGTGAGTTTAAATAGATTATAAACCTTACCGTTTCGTGAGTGAGTGCATATTCTGTGCTTCTGAAAGGCTGTATTTACATTTCTGTCGTGTTTCGTCTGGTGCAAACAGCCAAACTGCTGTTTGCGTGTTGTTAGGACACGAGATTACAATGTAACCTGCTCACCTAATGTTTACGTTCATAATATTTATATAATTTGCTAATTAATAACCGCATGTGGAACTGAATATGTCTCATTTTGACGTCTGATACTGTCTATTTCGGTCACACACGCATGCTTTCAGAGTCTTTCTGAATGAATGAATGAAATACGCTGTTTTCCAACAAGGCAACTCGGAGTGCTGAGTTATAATTGGTTAAACTGGCATTGTGCAGGATAATTTACCTAAATAAAGACAGCGTTCCGGCACGGAAAAAACATTTTCAAAGCAGAATATCTGACTTCAGCATTGTTTTTCAGTTAAACAAGTATGTTCACTTGGGATGTTTCTTAAATATCTGCACACATATTATGGTATTTTTATGCTTTAGAAGAGTCAAAAACTTACATACAGCACCTTTAAATATATTTATTTTCCTCCGAATATTAACAATGGTGTGCTCGATTCACGCGATTGGTTTGGGCCGAGGCATGTCCGACCAAGCTCCTCTGTCCTGGTGATGTCATGTAATTTGCGACAAACGCGGGAAGGTGATGTGACGCTTTCCACATGTAGCGCAACTATAGAGCGAAACAGACGGCAAAAAGGGAAAATGTAAGTTTGCGTATTCCTGGTTGGAGAAAGACGAGTTTAAACAGTGGCTGAAACCTGTCATTGAAAACAACCACGTCATTTATTCTTTCAAGCTTTTGTTATTTCCGAGCTTATCTGAGTTCTGTTGCACCGTTGTGCCCCATTCATTTATTTAACTACAACTGTTTATTAGCAACTGTTTATTAAGTTAAAGGTTTGATACTGATTAGAACTTGAAGTGGCGACGAGGTCTTAAAATATTCTGAGAAGGTCTTTAAAAAGTCTTAAAAAGGTATTGAAAATATATTTGGGGTTCCTGCATATACCCTGTATCAGACACAAGTTGTTTTATTTATTTTGGATAGAAGAAATTTGCATTCCGGCATTCTTCAAAGTAGGGTTGGGCGATGTTGACCAATTTGGCATTGTACGATGTCTAATGTGAAACATCGCAATGGACAATGGCATCGTCGTAGGCTGGGATGGGGGTGGTTGTTGTTAAATATCAATTAATTCATAACGAATTAATTAATTGTAGCCTACCGTTTTCACTACCTGACCCACATGGTCTTTGCTTTACCCATAACCAAACTATAAATAAATAAAGTTACACACAAATTACCTCCTGTCAATCACTTTTTTCTGCGGGACTCTGACATGAATAGACTGAGTGATCTCTGTCGGTATAATGGCTTTTTCCCACAGCTGGTGGAGGAGACGAGAGTTTGTTTGGAGTTCACTGTAATTTGTATTGTGATTAATGATAACTTCCTTATTTCATTATTATTATGAGGAAATAATAACAAGCAAAGATGTGACCTAAAAATATATTTGGAGGCATTTGTGCTAGTGCATAAATTGTTGCTGTACGACCTGTTTTCACTGCAGAATCCCCACCGCGTGCGCGGATTTAGGAGACATTTATGCAGAATGCATCTTTGCACCTAAAAACACCAAACGTCACGCTCAGGAACAGATTAAAGACAGTTATGTGAACTTACTGAAGAAAAAAAAGGCCGCAATTATTGCCCCCCCTTTGTGCTCTTCTTATTGGCCCACTGCTCTAGAACTGAATGCGAATGGATTGGTTAATATCAGCTGTCAATCACTCAGTCAACGCCTTCTGCCTTCAGATGACAGGAGCTACAACCGCGGAAATGTGAAGCACTAAAGATGAGAGAATGAAAATAACACTGACAGATTTAGTTTTAGAAACCATCTAAAGTCACTAATAATGGCACATCTTATTAGTGATCATGTGCTGAATATTAATCCACCATTTACACTTTTCCAAGAGTAGATAAAAGACTTCCAGTGGCTTCAAGTCCACTATGAAAATAACTAAAGCCATTCACTGTAAAGTCTGTGGGACGCAGGTAACAGCGTTTTCCACTGAATTTACACATTTTAAGCGCGATTTAATCCTCATGATGCTGTCAGCCGTGCAAGCGGCAGCTATATGTAAAATTGAACAGCTCATGAAAAGACTGTTATTGCTATTAAGATGACATGCAAATAATAAGTTAAATATCAATGTGGGGCGGGGCGATGGATCGCGATGCCGGCTCAGCATCGTGAAGTTTATCGGCCATCGGCGATTGACGATGGCATTGTCTATCGGCCCAACCCTATTTTAAAGCATCTTCTTTTGTGTTTAACAGTAGAAAGAAATTCATAAAGGTTTTAAATCACATGAGGGATAATAAATGGTTTTTAAAGATTATCCCTTCAAGGCGCTTGTTAAGTTAGTTTTAAAGACCCTGTACATTTTCTCTCGCTTTTAAAACTCCTGGATTACTGCTTGTTTAATTGCTTTTACTGATTAATTCATTAAACTAATCTAGTCAACTAATTGATTACCTATCAGACACTGAGTTTGGGTTATTTTATTTATTTTGGATTGTAAAATCTAAATTCTCCCATTTAAGTGATTATGCCACCTCCCAATGGTGAACACGGTTGCACTCTAGATAGGTATTATTTGGTATTTTGGTTTTTATTTCCCTTAATTAGGCAACCATTAAACATTAGTTTAAACGGTTTGAATTTCCGTTTAGTAAAAAAACATTAGTGTTCCATTTGGGACGACACTAAACTCTACACTCCACCGTTATGTGTATGAGTGCATAAGTGTATAGTGTATAAGTGCATAGTGTGTCATTTGAGACGCAACTCTACTTTTTCCACAGACACTGAGACACTTTATTTTTCGTCGGCTTAGTGCCTTATTTATCAGTGGTCGCCACAGCGGAATGAACCTCCAACTACTCCAGCATATGTTTTACACAGCGGATACCCATCCAGTCGCAACCCATTACTGGGAAATGCCCATACACTCAGTTACACACAGACTCTTACACTACGTTCAATTTAGTTAATCTAATTCACCTATAGCGCACGTGTTTGGACTGTGAGGGAAACCAGAGCACTTGTCCAGAAATGCCAACTGGTCCAGCCGGGACTCAAACCAGAGACCTTCTTGCTGTGAGGCGACAGTGCTAACCACTAAGCCACAGTGTCGTCCAATATTATATCTTTATATATAGATATTGAATAGACTTTACTGAATCAGTCTCTGATCATCATGCAGGTCGTGTGTTTTCTGTGGCTCCTTCTTAAGATTCAGCTAGCGTTGTCTTCCAGACGCTGGCAGCTCGTTGACTGCAGAAAAAGAGTGAATGAGATAAAAGAGAGCGAGGGGAAGGCCTTGCAATTTGCAGAAAGCTTTTAGCATTAATGAAAACGCCCACAACCTCAGTGTGATTAAGCTAAGAGCTTTAACGCGGCCAATGCGGCGGGCTTCATTTTTCTAAACGCTGAGACTCATGAATCCATCAGGGAACCGGCTGCGTCCCTTCACATTCTCAGTTCATTACAGTAAATAGAGAAAATGCCATTTGATTAATATCTTTGTCCTAATCTGTTCCAAATCTTAAATGGCACAAATCTCATAAATTTTTATCAAGTATCTTCATCTGCAAATGTTTCATTTTGTGGCTGTCTGACTTGACGCTGATTTATACTTCTGCGTCAAGCGCACGCGTATGCTATGGCGCAGCCTATGCGTGGACGCATAGCTCTCGCCGTGGCCAACGGCAACGTTGATGCGCACCTCTCAAAAAATGTAACGTGTACGCGTAGCGCAAGCTCTGTGATTGGTCGGCTTGGTAGTGCTGACGAGTGTAGGCGGAGGTGAGAGCCGCGCGCCCGATGCAGCGAGTGTTTACAAGTGTGGAGTCCCGTGAAGGAGCTCCGGATGGAGACTGTTGTTTTGTGTTTACCATATGATTAAAGTTGTTGCACGTCTGCCGATTCCAGCCTCAAAATGAGCGAATTTGAGCCACTCGTACATTAAGGAAGTGTTTAGAAAACACAAAACACCAGCGAAGAAACTCGACACAGAGAAACATAAACATCTACTGCCAGCTAGCGTTTGGGAAGTGTATTGCAGAGCAACAGAAACAGCGCACAGTAGTATAAATGCACAGCTACGCGCAAGGCTTGCGCCGTGGGTCACGCCGATCACTTGACGCAGAAGTATAAACCAGGCTTAAGGAGTTGTTGGTCAAACTCATTTACATGCTTGAAATGGTTCGTTTTATTCCCTTATTGTTTTCTCGCTTTGCTTCCTCACAGATTTATCGAGAACAACGACATCCAATCGCTGTCAAAGCACACGTTCAGAGGACTCAAGTCTTTGACGCATCTGTACGTATTTCTTATTTTTGTTGCAGGAATATCAGGAGTCTGCATTCATTAAAATTAGGAAATAATGTTTTTTAAAAAGAGCTGCCATGGGGATAACGCATGTCTTACTGTGCGTTCACACCGAAGGCGGCAAGAGCATCAAAGTTCGCTCTGGCCACCCTGGTGACAACGCTGTCCGCCTTTACAGCTCTGGCGGCTAGAGCATCAAAATTCGCTACATTGATCTCGTATTTAAAGGGGCCGTTGCAGCATATCAGCGAATCACTTTTACATTTACTTAACTATGGAAGATCAAGTTGCGTCTGCTTATCCAATATGTGTCCATATGTCTGAAATATTCTGAAGCAGCAATGTCTTTATAGTTAGCATGAGATTCCCAATTAAAAAACAAAACATATATAACATTAATTCCCATCAGTAACTCGCCAGTAACTTTTTTACTTCTATCCCTGTAAGAAAACATCGTAAATAACTGGAAATCCGGCAACCCCAATATTAAACCCCTTGGAAACAACTGGTCGGACACAGTGACTGTGTTCTCGGGAATCCTCTCAAGGGGTGGACTTCTACACTCTGATTGCTTGTGGTTGTTCAGATAGGGTTGTGGCTGGAAGTTAACAAAAAAGTACTTTTGTTATTTATTAAATTTCCCATCAATTGTATTTTATTAATGTCTACCCCCACCCTAAACCCAACAGTCACAGAAGCGTAAAAACAGTAGATGCACCGAGTAATATTTATGTTATCTATTAAATTACCCAATAAATTGTATTTTTTAACGTCTACCCCTAACTCTTAACCCAACCATCACAGTACTGTGAAAATATAAATTATTGTTATACAGTGTCATAATAAATGCTGCTATGTTGATCTGCATATTGCACTTCCAGCCGGCCGTGTATCCTATCTAGACTTTTCCATTGCTTGCCGCCGAACCGCATTATAGCTCATTACCATAAAGTTGACATGGTTTCAATTCTCCTCAACGCTCACACCGCCGAAGTCGCAACGGGTCATTTATTGTCACTGGCTTCCATTGAAAATGAATGACTTCCGGCTACTTTGACGATCTCTCCACCTTCGGTGTAAACGCACAGTTATGAAGCAGATCGAAGGGGTTAGTTTTAAAACAAGTTATATGCTTTTGCGCATCGTGGCTTAGATTCCTTTGTTGTAGTCTGTTCTTGTGATAATATTAGTGAATTTTAAAGAGGACCATGGTCATATGTGAAGTTGGCAAACAGATTATTTTTGTAGACAACTGTTGAAAAAATTAAACAAGAAAACAATTGGGTAAAAGTGTGAGGGAATTAAAAGACATTGACAAGTCAGAGTTGTGTTAAAGGAATAGTTCTTTCAAAAAAATTAATTATGTCATCAATTACTAACTCTTCACTTGTTCCAAACCTGTTTTTTCCTTAAAAATAAAACATTTATACACTCACCGGCCACTTTATTAGGTACATTTTACTAGTACCGGGTAGAAACCCTTTTTACCTTCAGAACTGCCTTAACCCTTCGTGGCATAGATTCAACAAGGTACTGGAAATATTCCTCAGAGATTTTGCTCCATATTGACATGATAACATCACGCAGTTGCTGCAGATTTGTCGGCTGCAAATCCCGTTCCACCACATCCCAAAGGTGCTCTATTGGATTGAGATCTGGTGACTGTGGAGGCCATTTGAGTACAGTGAACTCATTGTCATGTTCGAAAAACCAGTCTGAGATGATTCGCGCTTTATGACATGGTGGGTTATTCTGCTGGAAGTGAAAATCCCAGATAGTTGTGCGTGAATATCCCAGTAGATCAGCAGTTTCTGAAATACTCAGAGCAGCCCATCTGGCACCAACAACCATGCCACGTTCAAAGTCACTTAAATCACCTTTCTTTCCCATTCTGATGCTCAGTTTGAATTGCAGCAGATTGTCTTGACCATGTCTACATGCCTAAATGCATTGAGTTGCTGCCATGTGATTGGCTGGTTAGAAATTTGCGTTAACGAGCAGTTGGACAGGTGTACCTAATAAAGTGGCCGGTGAGTGTTTATTACAAAAATAGATTGAAGAATATTTGTTACTGATAGCTATTGACTTCCATAGAATATAGATTTATTTCCAACAATGCATGTCGATGTCCGCCCGTTTCCAACATGTTTTAAATATCTTCTTTTAGGTTAGACAGAAAAAGAAGCTCAAAAAGGTTTGGTTAGGCATGATGTAATACAATTTAAGATTCTGCACCGACTTCACTTGACTAAATTAAAGCTCTCTAAGATGTTTCCTTCCGTAGACCTAGTGTGTTATAGATTCAATCAAACCCCGGCATCGCTCGGTCACATGTTTTGGAGTTGTTCTAAAATTGTTAATTATTGGATTTTGGATATGAGTTTTTAAATTCATATCAGAAGTGGTGGGAAAACAAGTATACTGTAGGCCTATTTTAGCTATATTTGGTGTCAGTGATGATGCAGAATTATCTAATAATCAACGTACAGTGATTAGATTTATAACCCTTTTGGCACGTATATTGATTTTACTAAATTGGAAACGAAAAGATCCTCCACTTTGCTCCACATTAATAAAAAATGTCATGTCCTATCTGCAACTTGAGAAGCTAAGGCTTTCCCTAAAAAATAAAACAAAGAATTTCCATGTAATATGGAATCCATTTATTGAGTACTTTAACAAGAGAGCGGTGATTGAACCCTAGTAGAAACACCTTAAATTTCCCCCCTTAATTAGTTTTTTTTTTTTTTTCGTCTTTCAGTTTTTTCCCCTTCCCCCCACTTTTCTTAGTTTTTTATTTGTTCTCTTACACATATAATAATAACATGATGTTACAACTTTGTGTTTAAAAGGAAACAAGTATACATATGTAAAAGTTTGTACTGATGTAAAAAATGCAATAAAGAGAATGTAAAAAAAAAAAGGTTTGGTTAAATTTTCTATCCCTTTAAAATATGTCATTTTCTGGTTGGAAACATAAATAAATAAGAGAAATGTATTTTTCCACTTGTGCCCTGTGCTCGTTTCTGCTTTAAACTTTGAAATTGGATCTGTTTTCCATTGGTTTGATTGGTGGACAACCTCTAGTGGACAACATTAGTATTGCAGTTTTGAGGTGTCTGAGGATACATCATTTAGAGTTCTCTGAACAAATAATCTAGGAGGACTTTAGACAGTAAGTTTAACAATATGCTCGAAATTATGGAATAACGGTGATAAATTCTTAATGATAAAATTCAGTACAAATGCAATTGTGGATGTATTGTTGAACACTGATATTATGTTTCTCTCTGATTTCATTTTTTTTCTCCATGTCAGGTCTCTGTCCAATAACAACCTGCAGGTTCTTCCTAGAGAGCTCTTCAAGCACCTAGACATCCTCACAGACCTGTATGTACCATAGACACACATAATAAATGCTCTGTGAGAGACTCTGTAAGATAATTACGCCTCCATTTATATTGTGTGTAAAAGATAGTAAGCATTACAATGTCGACAATATCTGTACATGTTTATATTTTTTACTTATGCTTCACCTTGATCCTTTCCATTAAGGACGTTTTATGTTTAAAAGATTGAAAAAGACTTTTTAAATATATTTTTTAGTAAGTTTGAAGTAGAGCTGCACGATTCTGGCTAAAATCAGAATCACTATTCATTTTGCTTAAAATAAAGATCACGATTCTGTTCATGTAAAATGAAGGTTATTATGAGTTGGCTGTTATTATTGTTATTTCTCTAACATATGGTAAACCAACAAAAATAATTTAATTATACAATTTTATAATATTATAAAATATAATTGGCTAAATTGTAGACATGCTGGATTAAGATCGTGTGGGGGGTCGAATCGAGATCGTGATCATTTTTCGATTGTCTGTATTGAAATATATTGTCTGTATTGGTGTTGTAATTTACAGTACAAAAACCTGGTTATAAACGCCTGTAATTTTACTTTTATTTTACTAACTTAATTCTATATATATTATTTTACAATATATTGTTTCAAACTGTGCATCACGGCGGCGCAATGAGTAGCACGATCGCCTTACAGCAAGAAGGTCGCTGGTTTGAGCCTCGGCTGGGTCAGTTGGCGTTTCTGTGTGGAGTTTGCATGCAGAGTTCGCATGGGTTTCCTCCGGGTGCTCCGGTTTCCCTCACAAGTCCAAAGACATGCGGTATAGGGGAATTGGGTGAGCTAAATTGTCCGTAGTGTATGTGTGTGAATGGTTGTGTATGGATGTTTCCCAGTGATGGGTTGCAGTTGGAAGGGCATCTGCTGCGTAAAACATATGCTGGATAAGTTGGCGGTTCATTCCGCTGTGGCGACCCCAGATTAATAAAGGGACTAAGCCGAAAAGAAAATGAAGGTTTCAAACTACTAAAATGTCAATAGTCACTTTATTAAACTGTACAATTGAATTATCAACATCAAAAACTCTTAAAGAGCCCCTATTACACATTGAAAAGGGTCATATTTCGGTTTTATGGGTCTCTAACAACATACTGATATGTATGCAAGGTCAAAAAACACGTTCATGGTCTTATAATATGCATTTATTTTTACCTAATTATCCCAGCGACTCCCAAATGAATCATTCAGCGATTCATTTGTTCCCAAACCCCTGCTTAGCGTGAAGCTAATCTGCGCTGATTGGACCGATGACAGCCTGTTGCCATTAATCGACAGCGTTCAGTGCGAGACAGTAAGATGGCCAGCGTGGTTTATCAAGCTCGCGGGTTGCCAACATTGGTATAGGATCCGATCGCAGCGGACGCCCGAAACACGCTTCAAAGTAAACTTACTAACACTACAGTAAACAGTACCCGGTTCTCAACAGTGTTATTCAGACACCTCAGCGCTGAAAGCAGTGCAGTTACACAATAGCATATGTATGGCACACATTCAGTTTTAATCCACACAGCAGCAAAAGCTGAACTATTCTGAACCTTGACCGCTGCATGTGTGCAGGATCAGCTAACGGTGGCCATAGCAACGACAAACGGCAGTGGAACGAGCTCACGAAAGCATTTAAATCTGTAAACAAAGCAGCACGCGTCGCGTTTACAACGTGGCGTTAGACGCGATATGAGAATATAAAGAGTTAACCTGATACAGTACACGCGGTTACTAGTAACAAAACATGTAGATCATTGCTGTGGCACCTCGTCCGTGAACTGCTATATGTTCTAAGGGCTTACCTGTACTCTGCTTTTCTAAACGATCACATCCCCAGCCAGGAGGTTGTAGCATCCTCTGTCCTCTGGCAAGCTATCTCTGCGGGCTCCCGCTCTCCATTCGCAAGCGATTTCAGTGCTGCTCACCAGCCCGAAGCCCAGAGGTTAGCAGCCTACCGGTGTACCTAATATTTTGTCCTTATTTTGCCTGCACCCCTGGTGTCTTGTCTGTCCATTACAAGATGGAGGCAGAAACTAATGCATGAGCTGTGTAGTGATCTATAGCCCATTGTAAGTGTGCAGATTTCTGAACGACTCCTTTTCCCTCACACTTCCAATAATATCCAGGTAAGCACAGCCTCTTCATGAGCGTCTTGCTGCTGTGTTAGTGGCCGGGCCGCAGGTTTGAATTTTGCCGGGTCTGTGCGCGCAACCATTATGTTTCGTAACGACGTCACGCCGAAACGGCTGAAGATTCGTTATGAAGACGATTCATTTAAACCACTATGAGTCGACTCTTTTATAGATGAATCAATAGTTTTAAAAACTGTCCACTTTCAGATTTTAGCTGGATATTTCACTTCACTAAGAGCTGTGGTACACACTACATGGAAGGTCATTTTTTAAAAAACCATAATAGGGGCTCTTTGATTAACAGATTTCTTGTCCATTAGGCTGTACTTCACAGATCAGAGTTATTCTTTCAACAGAGGGAAATGTACAGTTGAAGTCAGAATTATTCACCCTCTTGTGAATTATTTTTTTTTATATTTCCTAAATGATGTTTAACAGATTCAGGAATTTTTCACAGTATTTCCTATAATATTTTTTCTTCTGGAGAAAGTATTATTTGTTTTATTTCGGCTAGAATAAAAGCAGTTTTTAATTTTTAAAAAACATTTTAAGGTTAATATTATTAGCCCCCTTAAGCATTATTTTTTCGATTGTCTACAGAATAAGCCACTGTTAAACAATGACTTGCCTAATTAACCTAGTTATGTCACGTGGCGGATTAGGGAAAGGAGCGAAGACTCAATTAGAGGAAAATAGATATGTATTTTTAATAATAAAATAAAATAAACAGCAAAACAAACTAAAAATAAACATAAGGCAAAACTCGGCTAGGCTGGCCAGACAGAACACGACACGACTGGAGCAGGAGGGGAAGCATAATAATGCAGGAGGAGAAGGGGGCTAATAATTCTGTCTTCAGCTGTATGTATTGTAAATTAGGGTGAATTCAGGTCACTATTATGTTGTGGGTTTGTAATTTGCAGAGACCTGCGCGGGAACTCGTTTCGTTGTGACTGTAAGATCAAATGGCTGGTTGACTGGATGGAGAAAACCAACACGTCTGTTCCACCCATTTACTGCGCCAGTCCGTTTGAGTTTCAGGGCCGACGCATCCATGAGCTAACGCCGCGAGACTTCAACTGCATCAGCGCAGGTCACTCCACTCATAACATGTTTTTTTTTTCCAGATTCACGTCTACGCATGCGTCATTTCAATGGTAACACTTTACAAGAAGGTTGTATTGCTTCAGTGTTTCTCAACCACGTTCCTGGAGAACCACCAGCACTGCATGTTTTGGATGTCTCCTTTGTCTGTTACGCCCATTACAGGTCTTTCAGTCTCTGCTAATGAGCTGCTGATCTGAAACAGGTGTGTTTGGTTAAGGAGACAAGGGAATTGTGCAGAGCTGGTGGTCTGTCGAGAAACACTGTATTAGTTCATGTTACTAACATGAACAAACAATGAACAATACATTTATTACATGACAAATTGAAAAACTCTTGCCATACGTATAACCCATTTAGCTGAAAATAAATAACATCTCTGAGTGAAGGTTGGACTGGGACACAATTTAGGTCTGAAAAATCTCACACTGGCAGGCACAGTAACTCAGTGGTTACCAATGTGGCCTCACGGCAAGGCCAGTTGGCATTTCTGTGTGGAGTTTGCATGTTCTTCCCTTGTTAGCGTGGGTTTCCTCCGGGTGCTCCGGTTTCCCCCACAGTCCAAACACATGCGCTATAGAGCAATTGACTAAACTAAATTGGCCGTAGTGTATGAGTGCGTATGGGTGTTTTCCAGTACTGGGTTGCAGCTGAAAGGGCATCCGCTGCGTAAAACATATGCAGGAATAGTTGACGGTTCATTCCGCTGTGGCACCCCCTGATTAATAAAAAGACTTAGCCGAAGGAAAATTAATGAATGAATAATATTGTTCAAAAGCACTATAGTATTTACTAGGGGTGTGACAAGATGCTTACCCCACGAGACGAGACGAGACACAAGATTGGGTTCACAAGACGAGATTTTTACACTATTTTTAATAAATCTTCAATGATGAAATACATGAATGGAAAATATTTTATTCAACTGAAAAAAAAGCTTTTTTAAATCAACTTGTAATGAAAGCTATTTTACATTTATTGTAATGAATTCTATGCAGTAAAGGACATGCAAAAACTGCTAAACATTTGCTAAAATATGATTGGAAAATAGATTTTTATTCAACTGAAAAATAAATTAAAAAATCACAAAATGCTAAACAATTTTGGTGTTTTTTAAAATCAACTTTTATTTTACATTTATTTGAATGAATTATGCCATAAATGACATGCAAACACTGCTAAATGTTTTGCTATAAACTCAACTGGCTTCTCCCCTGTACAGTTTCACATGAGAATCGAACTCTTTTCCACAAATTTCGGCGTCAGCTTCCGTGTTTTTTCTGGACAGCATAAACGCGTGTTTGGTGATGGATGATAATGACGACGGGTGTGTGTGTTTCCAGGAGTTCATTGTGTGTGTGCGGCTCGCGCATTCGAAGGATATGTGCGTCTGTCTTGTGGTCCTTTACTGACTCGATGGGTGCAGAAAAAAGTGTCAAACAGCCGTGTGTGTGTGGCTTATTATGTCGCAAAATACAGCTAAAAGTCCTACACAACGATAATAGTTTGATTACCGTGTTTACATGTCTGTACTGCACTTTAATAATACGACTGAAATAGGAATACTCCACATCCAACTCGATTTGTGTTTACGACGATTATGGCTTTAAGCATATCTAAAGTGCTATTCCATCGCATGGTATGAGCCGTGGTTAATGTGTGTTGCTGTTGTAGCAGCCTCTGCTTTTGGACACGGCAACCCTTTAACTCCGAGCGGTTACGTCACACTTACCCACCCAAGCAAACGAGTGACGCGCAACTCCGAGGCCAGCCTGCATTGCCAGGTGTGTGCAAAGCACTTGATGTCCGGTTCAAATCCAATCCGGTGTCCAATATTCAGTGCTAATTTCACCCTCACGCTTCATCATAACATCACGAGACAACTTTACACCTTGACAAGAAATCTCGAGAGATCTCGCAGCCTGAGATCTTGTCACACCCTTAGTATTTGCAATAGAATATTTTCATGTTGGTTTTATAAATTGCATAATAAAGTATTTTTCACAGTGTTGCTTTAGCATACATTATTTTTACATAATTTTTATCCTGACAATTGTGTTATTGCTAACGTTTGCCATACAGAAGTTTATGAAAGTGACATTTTTACACTGACTGTGACTCATTCTTGTCTTGCAGATTTTGCAGTATACGAGACCTACTCGTTCCAGTCTCTGTCTGTGGAGTCGTACGAGTTTCATGATGACCAGTATGTGGTTTTCGCTCAGCCCAACACTGGAATCTGCACTGTCTTCATTTGGGATCACGTCAATATGCTTTTCAAGACACATTACAACATCACATGTAAGTCCACAACTACTAATCTATAATTAGCTCCTGTTCATTATCATTGATATAGTAGGATGAATAGAACGTATGGATGTATTCTCTACAGCAGTGGTATCCTAACTTTTCAGCAAAATACACTTTTTTTTTATACAAATTCTGATCAATAAATCCACTTTTCACACCTCTAGTTTGGAAAAAGTCAGGAAAGTGGGCGTGTCCAGCTCTGTTTAGGTGGGAGTGTCGGGGGAGGGAAAGAAGGAAGGTTTTGCAAAAATGGGAGTTTCCATTTGGGCACGCGCTAATTTTCACAGAGGCAAAACAAACACACAGACGCAGGGGGGAAAGACAGTGACTGTGTTTACATGAACATCAGTAATCCAATTATTTGCCAAATTATTAATTTGTCGACTTTAACTGGAGTTTGGCACTTTCATTTTTTATTCAGGAACATTTCCTGCATGTCCCCCTTGACAAATGAGATATTAAATGCGAGGAACTGCTGGAGAGTTTTAATGGAGTATTTGATAGCGCACGGCGAATGGGAGAAGAAAAAAAACCCTGCATTTCTCGGTAACATAGATGCACTTCGTAGGTAGCATCAGAAAGCCGTGTGTGTATAGACTATCCTATCACAAAATGCCGGAAAATCCTACACAACAATAATAATTTGATTGTGGTGTTTTACATGTTTACACTCAGAGAGCAGCATTTACAGCGGATCTTTCAGTCTATAATATTGTAGTGATATTAACATACTGTAAACTCAGTAACTCAATCATTTTGACTAAGGTCTGTCTTTAAACACTGAAAGAGCACTGCTGACAATACCAACTAACTTTGCCATCTGAATGAACAAACAAGGCCACTGATCACACACACACTTACCAAATCTGTAGCGACAGGACAATCAACACGAACTGAAGCCGTGTCTTTTTTACAAGAAGGCGAGTGGCAAATCAGTATTTCATCATTTCCAGATGTGAAAAGCTCTCGGTAAAAAAATGTTCCTTAAAAAAACGCATTTCTGTCGTGTGCACTGTAGTCCACACGTGAGTTCAGCTGCGCTCTCATAGCTGTAAATGAAAACAAAACCTTCGCTGCAGCACATTTATAAACAACACTAACGACCCATGTCTCCAAATTCTCATTCGTTCACTTATTTTGGCAACACAACGTGGCGTCTCTCTGTCGTCTGAACACTGTAACAGGTAAAACAAAGCTATCATGCATATTAATGAAGTTGCACCGCATACACAATAGAGCGCGCTGATTGGTTTGAACCAAGTCTTTCTCATGAATTAATGCCACACACTCAGAGACGTCACGATGCACTCGCAGGTAAAGACATCCAGTCTTCATGCTGGAATACACACAAGTCTCTAATTGCCGTGACGTTTCAAACCAGAAGAACGAATTTGCTTGAAATAACGCAAAAACAACAATTTTTCACTTTTTAGTGCGATATATGTGTCCTATAATATATAGTATATAGTGTTTCTAGCTGCGTGGGACTGTCAAGAGCTCAGAAAAAATGTGTTTTATGACCCTTTAAATGCCAATTTGCAGTTAAATCAAAAATATATTGCAGTTCACTTAATTAGGATATGCACAAAATTGTTTATGTTGTATCTGAAGTATGGTTAAAGTGCACTACTTTATTGAAAAAACATAGTGTGATTTAAAATTAATTTTAGCACATTATAAATATATGCACTTTAAAAGTTAAACTATCTAAAATAAACCCAGAAATTGATCCCATTTGTGACAGATGCCGACAAGCTCCAGCTACCCTCTTCCATACCTTTTGGCTTTGTCCAGAGTTCATTTCTTTTTGGACATCAATCTTTAAATCAATCTCGGATATGTTTCTTCTAAAAATTGAACCATGTCCTTTAGTGGCACTGTTTGGACTCAATCCTACAAATGTATCGCTGTCATCTTTGCAGTCAAATGTATTGGCCTTTAGCTTAATAATTGCTAAAAGAATTATACTGTTGAATTGGAAAAATCCTTCTCCGCCTAACTACTTTCATTGGATGTATGATCTGTTGCATATCTAACCCTGTCTGTATCTGTCTTTTTTCTTCTTCTTTTTCTCTCTCGCTTTTGAATGATACAAACTTGTCTAAGAGAAAACCTTGTGTAAAAGAAACTGTGTGATCTTAGGCTACATTCACACTGCGAGGCTTAGTGCTCAAATCAGATTTTTTCTCAGATCAGATTTTTTTGCCTGGCTGTTCACACTGTTGTTATAAATGTGGCCAATATCAGATTTGCAGTGTGAACAGATCATGGTCGTAAACTGACCCGCATGCGCAGAAGTATAGTTACGGACAACACAAAATGTCTAATTATGCACACAATGTGTGTACTGTATGAAGCACGTTGTCAGATTATGCTTAATATGATTATTGCCCTTTTCACAGACAACCGTGGTGTATTTCATGAACTGTAAAGGGTTGTTCTGCTACTACAGCGCGTCTGTCTGACCACCGGTGTAGTGAACTCATCAAGGGTTAATGAGCAGCCGCAGACTGAACTGTGAAGGTGGAGTTGGTTTATCTCCGTTTGCAGTTGTTTAATTTTACTTCGTTATAAACAACAGACACGTGCAGATTGGGGGTTTGGGTGCTTGAGCTCCTGCCCTTTATTCGCTCGGAGATAATGTTCGTCCTTAAAATGAAAGTGCCCCCTCCTTTGTGCAGGGATCCTCTTTCCGCAACACCCCCAACGCTCTTTAGCATCGCGATCAACCCGTGCCTCGATCGTTAACCAGAGTGGTTAACAAGCACCAGTTTTGCCTTCAAAATCTTTTTCAAAATGAACAACCAACTTTCTGTGGTAAAGTAATCGCCCTGTGTGTTATTCTACTGTACTGCAGAGGTGTAGATGATGTTTGCAGCACAGAATGATGGTGTATGTCGCTCGAAGATTATGTAAACATGAAATCCGACATAACCGTTCACACTGCGGTCGCATTGCAAAACATCAGATCTGTGTCTGATTTAAGACTACATATGAAAGTGGCACAAATCTGAAGTGAAAAGATCAGATTCCATGCGGTTTGGGCTGTTCACACTGTCAAGACCTGAGTCACATATGGGCCAAAAGATCAGATTCCGCCCACATTTGCCTGCAGTGTGAACGTAGCCTTACATACGGTAAATGGCTTACTTCAACGGTAATGGCTTACTTAAGTGTCACTTGTCAATTTATTATTATTATTATTATATGTGTATGTATGGTTTTTAATTTATTTTTATTATTTTATTTATTTTTTGTTATTGTTTGGTTTGTTTTAGTTTTTTTGTTGTTGTTGTTTACTTCATTTTCATCTCAATATAGTTCAGAGAGTAGGGAATGTGTTACCACCCAGTATTTCTTCCCTCAACATTGTGAAAATAATATATTATGGTTTTTCTTTCCCTCACTTGTAATACCCCTCTGATTGAGAATTGTCAATAAAAAGAGTTAAACTAAATATATGCACTTTTAAGGTAATATTAACAGACATCCTAAATTGATCATTAAAACGTTCTTTCCATGTTTGTCAACATCAGAATATATATAAACACTTAATGCACAGCTAAATATTATATAAATATATAGCAATATTATATTAATGTTTTCAGAAATGTTAGACCACCATCTCCACGCCAGATAAATAAGATCCAGCCCCGGATGCCAGATCTTGTCAGAAAATGTCAGTTTCTCCAGGTATATGGACAACAAGTCAGCAGAGTTTCCGATACCCAAACATTCCTATAAAAATATAGGAATTGACTGAGAAAACCAGAGAGGAGCAGAAGCAGGAGACGAAATAATGATGATAAAGAAAGAGCTGAGTTTATTAAATAATCTTAGTTGCATATGATTGCGTATGACTAGGATAAACCCAACGAGTGTTATTATACCACAAGCAACAGCAATGGAAAATTACTGCTTCACAACACTGTCCAGTGACAATACAGACCTAGAAATGGAGACATCCTCTTATCTCTTACTCGTTAAAATTGCTTGAATCCACAGTCATAAGATTATAACAATATGGAAATTATAATGAAGCAATAACTATAGGAATAAAATATAAAAACATAATAAATTGACAAATAATAATCAATAATAACAATCAAATCATTAACTAATGATCAATAAAATGATAATTATATAAACGACTAATGATCACATGATTAAATAAAATAATTAAATGAGGAATAAATGAATACATCATTCATTCATTTTCTTTTCGGCTTAGTCCCTTTATTAATCTGGGGTCCCCACAGTGGAATAAACCTCCAAACTGCAGATTTCTTTCAATAGAATTCTTTCTATTCAGCACTTTCAATAGAGTTAAGTGCACTACATAGACTCAGCTAACAGGGAACGATCTCAAAACCTTCCCTAACGTTGATTGAAAGTTGTGTAAATGTTAGCACGTAACTTTAAAATAATGTTTTTGAAACATGTTGATCGAAAAATGTTCTTGGAACATTAATTTAATGTGAACATTAATGCACGGTGGCTCAGTGCCTCACAGCAAGAAGGTCGCTGGTTCGAGCCCCGACTGGTTCAGTTGGCATTTCTGTGTGGAGTTTGCATGTTCTCCCTGTGTTGGCGTGGGTTTCCTCTGAGTGCTCCGGTTTCTCCCACAGTCCAAACACATGCGTTATAGAGGAACTGATGAACTAAATTGGTGTGTGTGAATGTGAGTGTATGGTTCTTTTCCAGTACTGGGTTGCAGCTGGAAGGGCATCCGTTGTGTAAAACATATGCTGGAATAGTTGTTGGTTCGTTCGGCTGTGGCGACCCCTGATAAATAAAGGACTAAGCCGAAGGAAAATAAATGAATGGACCGTTTCAATAACGTTTTAAATAACATTCTGTGAACATTAATATAACATAGGACTGAACATAGCATTTTGAATAATGTTATTATAACCAAAAAAATGTATACAGCCAAAAAATTGTTTTTAGAACATTCAGTCAACAAAATAAAAAATAACGTTATATAATTTACGTTAAAGGAACATTTTAGGATCTAAATAGTTAGCTGGAAAAGCTGGGAACATTGCAGATGTTGGAAACCACTGCTGTGGAGGATTAGATTTCACATGAACAACAACAGCACTAAGGATCAATAATAAAAGTGCATCAAGACTCATTTGCATTCCATGTTCAGTCAAAATGTAGACAGATGTCAGATGCTAATGTATGTGTGTTTCAGCTCGTTCTGCCGTCTACTGTAAGCCTGTGGTTATCAACAACACTCTCTACATGGTTGTGGCGCAGCTCTTTGGAGGATCCCACATCTACAAGTATGTTCAATTCATATACAGTTGAAGTCAGAATTATTAGCCCACCTTTGATTTTTTTTCTTTTTTAATTATTTCCCAAATGATGTTTAACAGAGCAAGAAAATTTTCACAGTATGTCTGATAATATTTTTTTCTTCTGGAGAAAGTCTTATTTGTTTTATTTCGGCTAGAATAAAAGCAGTTTATAATTTTTTAAAGACCATTTTTAAGGTCAAAATTATTAGCCCCTTTAAGCTATATTTTTTCGATAGTCTACAGAACAAACCATCGTTATAAAATAGCTTGCCTAATTACCCTAACCTGCCTAGTTAACTTAATTAACCTAGTTAAGCCTTCAAATGTTACTTTAAGCCACTGATCATCAACTAGCAGCCCGCTGCACCGTTCAATCCGGCCCGTGACTGGATTCCAAAATTGTGAGTATCAAAAAGAAAACAGTGGTCCACACTATTAAAGCAACTGAAAATAACAACACCTGAGTCTCTTGTCAGAATAACCACCATTTATGACTATATTTAGGCTACACTTCGAAATGAGGACAGACTCAGACAGACCATGCGGCTGTGTATTTATTGTTTAGACTGAGTGGGGTGTAGGCGGAGTGCACGCGACGTGTGTGTGATGAAGAGCAAGGAGGGATGCGGTGGAGAGGGGTGCGCAAAGTATTTGAGGAGCCGGAGGAAGACGCGTGATTTCCGGGAGATTATCATTCGTTTGCGGGCATCCGGGAGTCTCTATGCATTTGCGAACTTCTGGGAGACTTGGGATGTCTGCCTCAGGACTAAAAAAAGAAGGAAAAACAATCTGGCACAACTTAAAATAGCATGGTAAATAAATAACCTGGTACCAGAACAAAACAGGTCAAAACTTAGCAAGCAAAACTTAAATTATTATTATTATTATTATTATAATTATTATTATTATTATTATTATTATTATATTATAAACGTTATAATGTGCAATATTTCATGCATGCAAGGATTGCTGGTCTCACTCTCTCATGCATTTTATCCTAAAGTGACTCTGATTAGTGGTTGGCCGGCAGGCTGCAGGAATTACACTTATTACTAAGCCATACTTGCATGCTATTTCAAACCGAATGTTCAGAGTAGCGGTGAACAATATAGGGAGCGAGTCACAGGCTGTCATTGCTCAAAAATGAACCAATGTGAATGTAAAACTAACTTCAGCTCAGTAAAGCAGGCTAGGCGGAATTAGCGCTATTTACTGATGCTTTGTTGTTAAACTAAATAATGCTGTAAAAGGCCTTATGAAACTGAAAATAGTCACATCAATCTCTCGCTGGAAGATTTCAGTGGCTGAACAACACTTCTGTGCTTATATAACACAATCATAACACAACACAATCTACATCAGCTTTGCCTGACTAAATTATTTTTAAGTCAAATGCTTCAGCCATGGTGTCGTCCTTCCTCCAGCGTGCAAAAGTAACTCCAATTTTGATTCAGGATTTAAAAAAAATTTGATTGAGCATTTGTTTTACCGCTGTCACTTTGCCCTTTGCAAAGAATACCAAAAGGCAGAGCAAGACGCACAGCTGAACGCTATTGGTTTACAGAGATATGTCACTCGCTCCTGCAACAAGCCAGGAGAATGAAAACCATAGATATATACATTAGATATCACATAGGGACCTGAGCATGCGTCAATTGCGCCGCCATATTGGTACAGTGCTTCTAGAACAAACATTCAACCGCACTAGTCAAGAACGTGTGCCAATGTGAAGATGCTGGACTTTAGCGCTGTGTACGGGTGTAGTAACGAGCAAACAAAGAAAACAAGGCACAAAGTCATCACATTTCATAGGTAAGATTTCTTTTTTTTATGTTTTTGTATGTTATGAACTTTTGTGCTTAACAAGTAATGTTATTGATGATAATACAGTCTCTTACTGCAGTGACCATAAGGCAAAGTAGCACCAACTCACACTAAATTCTAAGCTTATGCTAGTTTTGTTGAATAAAATAAGCAAACAATGTTATAAAATATGACAAGAAGACGCTGCGCTGCCAGAAACTTGTATTGTCAGCTAAGTGAACGAGTCTTTCATAACGGAGATTCATTCACAAACGAATCGCTCCCTCCGTCAGAATGAGAAGTGAAAGCTGGAGGGGGGGGGGGCATTCCTTCTAATAGACAACAGTAGGGTAGGCGACATCTAATGTATATATCTATGAATGAAAACAAAGGAACCGCCATGTTTTAAATACACAGCCGAGACATTACACCGTAATACTATATACATATAATAACAAGCCATGGTCGACCAGAGCTTAAACAAACCTTGTCGTCGTCTTGAGAAGCAGCCACAAAGCCAAGAAGAAGAGCAGAGTCTACCCTTTGCCCCGTAGATTTTTATGAGCCCGTCTAAAGCCAGAACGGTTTCGCTTTCTCGGGTGCGCTCGCCGCACATCTATATTTGAAATAATGAACTTCTTGAGCTGATGATAATAACATGCGCTTGATTATTGAAGTGCTTCTGACATTCTGACATTTTCACAAACGTGAGAGTGAAGTGCGACAAAACAAAGGAGCAGCCGGAAAAAAACAAAGGAGCAAATGATTATTTTCAGCAAACATGAACAAACTGTCATGTTTACTAATATTATCGTCACCTTTTGGACTATTATGAACTCAGAATGACGGGATTACTCTCTAACAGAGGTTACATGTGCTGCTGAAGATTACAGATGCAGATGAGGGGTTTGCACTGACTGGGCTGTATGTTACGTGTTGTTCATTCATTCATTCATTTTCTTTTCGGCTTAGTTCCTTTATTAATCTGGGGTCGCCACAGCGGAATGAACCGCCAACTTATCCAGCACTTGTTTTATGCAGCGGATGCCCTTCCAGCCGCAACCCATCTCTGGGAAACATCCATGCACACTCATACACTACGGACAATTTAGCCTACCTGTGGGGGAAACCGGAGCACCCGGAGGAAACCCACGCGAACGCAGGGAGAACATGCAAACTCCACACAGAAACGCCAACTGACCCAGCCGAGGCTCGAACCAGCGACCTTCTTGCTGTGAGGTGGCAGCACTACCTACTGCGCCACTGCGACGCCTGTTACGTGTTGTTTTTGAAGCCAAATAAGGACTAAATGTATGCTGTGTGAAGTTTATCTGTAAATGGTAACATATGAACACGTACAGACCCTTACAGTCTCCGATATATGTTGCATTTATTTATTTATTTTATATAATTGCAGACATTACAGTAGGCTATTTCACACATCGTTGATCTGCAGTTATAATCAAATCATGTTCATAGAAAGGATAGTAATGAATGATTTATACAGAAGTATTTATGTGTATAAAGCATCTGTTTTGTGAGAACTGCTTCTCATGATATGTAAACGACCCATACAGCTTTACTGTAGACACTTTCTCGAGCGAGAATGGCGTCGACTGAAACTTTCTGTCAGACACCACGCCCACCAAAAGGGTACTATTTAAAGCCTAATAAAGGTGACATGTTCCGACCCGTACTGTACTGTACCACTCAGTGGAAACAGGCCATAAAGAATGCTGAAACCTGTAACCATTGATTTCCATAGTATTAAATTGTCCTACTATGAAAGTCAATGGTTACAGGTTTCCAGCATTCTTCCAAATATCTTCTGTTGTGTTCAGCAGTAGAAAGAAACTCACAAAGATGGAGTAAATGGTGAGTTAATGTTCATTCTTGGTCAACTATCCTTTTAAGTTTGATGGAACACATTTATATGTGCCAATCTCATCACTAACTACTGTGAAATCACCTTGTTGTTGTCAGATGGGAGGATGGTCCATTGCGTTTTGTCAAAATCCAGGACATCGACACCACCCGTGTCCGAAAACCCAACTTCATTGAGACATTCCAGATTGAAGGAGACTGGTATTTTGCAGTAGTCGACAGCTCTAAAGCCGGTTCAACAAGCCTTTACCGCTGGAACAGTAACGGGTTTTACTCGCACCAGTCTCTCCATCCCTGGCACAGAGACACTCACATTGATTTCCTCGAGGTGGACGGTAAACCTCGCCTCATTCTCTCTAGCGCCTCGCAACCCCCAGTGGTTTACCAGTGGAACCGCAACCAACGCCAGTTCGTTTTCCACTCTCAGATCACTGATTCGGGCGACGTTCAGATGGTCAAGCACTTCTGGGTGCGGAAAGTGCTGTATTTGTGCCTCACACGATTCATTGGAGACTCCAAGATCCTGCGCTGGGACAACCAACGCTTTGTGGAGATCCAAACCCTGCCGTCTCGGGGCTCAATGGCAGTGTATCCCTTCAGCGTCGGAGTAAGGCTTTACCTCCTGCTGGGCAGCGATTATTCCTTCTCCAGGATTTACCTGTGGGACGAGCTTACTCAGCGGTTCCTGCCCTTCCAGGAGCTCAACATGCTGGCACCTCGAGGGTTCGCCATGGTCTCAGTGGACAATAAGGATATTCTGCTGGCGGCCAGTTTTAAAGGGAAGACCATGGTGTATCAGCATCTGATAGTGGATCTCAGTGCCAAATAGCAGGCTGGAGATGTTTAAAGCAGTGTTTTCCAAACATGTTCCTGGAGACACACCTACAGTACATATTTGAGATGTCTCCCTCATCTGACCCATTAACTTCAGGTTTTGAAGTCTCTTCTAATGTTCTGATGAGTTGATGTTTAATTAGGGAGAGGTTGAAAATGTGTACTTTTGGCGAGCCTTTAGGAACAGGGTTGGGAAACACTGGTTTAAAGGTGCCACTAATTTATTATCTTAAATTGTTCCCTGATATCTACATAGTAGGTATGCGGCTTAGGTAAGTTTAGCCTCCAGAACAATTTTATATGCTCATTTATAACTACAGGAATTACCCCATGAATGAAAAGCTCAGTTTTGACCATATTTGCTAAGGACATGAATATTGATTGATACACACACACCCACATAGCATGATGTACTCTGAAATAAACACATGCAAAATAATCATCCTTTATTTTCAAACAATATTTGAAATCGAGTAGATGCCTTGTTAACAATCTTTTCAGCTGAACAGGTTTATTTTAGCTAGAAGGAGTGAGCGAGATATCTTTAAGCCACCAGAGTGACCTAGTTTACTCCTAAGTTGTATTGCTAATGAAATAAAGGCTATATTATATTTATATTGACATAAGGATCTAAAGAGGTGTATTTAGAGTTGTACTTTGAAACCCCTATTTTGCATTAAAAAAGGCATATTTTGGTTTTGGGGGTCTCCAACAACATTCTGATATGCGGGCAAAGTCAAAACACTTTCATTGTCTTATAATATGCATTTATTTTTACCTGATTATCCCAACAGCTCCTATATGATTCGTTCAGCGATTCATTTGTTCCCAAACCCCTCCTTAGCACAAAGCCAATCTGCGCTGGTTGGACCGATAACCCAGTCTGTTGTGATTGGTTGACTGCGTTCAGCGCGAGACAGAGAAAAATGCCCACCACGGCTACAGTATGAAGTAGCAGAGAGTATGTGAGAGCCCAATGCAGGAATGCAATAAAGCAATGCAGTTAAACACCAGCATATACTCTCCTCTTAACGCTAACCACAAGTAATAACAACGACACACTTTCAGTATTAATCCACACAGTGGCAAAATTTGAACTATTTTGAAAACTGACCGTGCCGCGCGTGTGAGGAACAGCTGATGGTGACTATAGCAAAGACAAACGGCAGGGCATCGCGAGTAAAGTAAGAAGCACGCAGCACGTTTTTTAACGTGGTTTTGGACACAATATGTGAACAGCCCCATACAGATTTAACCTGAGAGATACAGTACGAGCACTGATCTATAATCGATACGTGATTACAAGCCGCGCGGGGGGATTAAAACTTATAACACAATTAAACACAAATTTTAAAAACTACACAAAAGGAGGCAACAATTTTAATGACACTTACAAGTGTTTGATCCGGAGGAAGAAGAAACTGCTCCATATGAACTGTAAAAATTACTGACAAAGTCCCGTAGTCTCTTCTGCTTCTTCAATAGCCAGGGTTTCTGCGGGGTCTTAAAAAGTCAAAAATTTTAAAATCGAAATGTAAGGCCTTAAAAAGTCTTAAATCCGCTGTTCTAGGTCTTAAATATTTTTGCACAGGTCTTAATTTTCTGATGTCTATGTAACGCTATATCTAATGCTTATTTAAATTATTTTTGTTGCTGTTTGGTTTTCCTGGTGTTGTAGTTCTTCATTTCACTAGTCCAATTGTAATTTGCGGTATCACAACTACAAATGAGGCCGACATGCAATAGCCAATCAGCTCTCTGCTATTGAACTCCGTGCGCACGGCGAATGTGACGTCATCGCTGTGTTTGCGGACGTTCACTTTGGGTGCGCGCGACATGGTTTCGGCTGGCGGGGCTCATGTAATGTGTTGAGACTCGAGTGAACAGTTCGCACGGCGCCGCATTTGATTTGAGTTGAATATGAAACACTTTGAAGAGATTTTGTCTGAAACTGGTATGACTGTACACACATCTTCTTTATGATCCGTCCATGCGTGATCATATATTGTATGTTTTTGTTTTTATTTTTGCCATAGTAAAAAATTTAATTGTAGAGCAACCCAAGTTCTGTTGCCATTAATATTTAACTTTAATAGGTAGAACTGTCCGAGATATGAACAAAAGCAATGCATCATTTAGATAAAAAAATATATAGATTTAAAATCTTGAATGGTTATAAAAATCTTTATAATGAATTATAAAAGATAATAAAAACTATTTTCTTGAATGATATTAATGATATGACCAGTTCCGGAAACGTTCTACTTCTGTTTATCCGTCTGATTTTACTGTCTGTTTTTTTTTTTTAGACTGCCCCCTGTCATTTAAAAGAATATCTCAATGGCGAATGCGTCAAGTATAAAAGCCTCGTCCGTTTCGTGAGGTGTGCGATGTGGCGCCAGGCGAAAGTATAAATCAGACTTAAGATGTTTGTTTGTTTGTTTTTTCTGTAGTTCAATGGTGCATCCAACCTGTCTTTAGTACTGTTCAATTTAAATACATTTATTTTACCACAAATTTTGTGATTTTGTATTTTCTGTTTACGTGTATGCGTGTTTTTGATATTGTGATGTAGGTCTTAAATTTAATACTTAATGGTCTTAAAAAAGTCTTAAAAAGTCTTAAATTTGACATTATGATATCTGCAGAAACCCTGAATAGCAATCGGCTGACGAATCCCGCATTGCAGCGTAGGTTAATGTATCAGAAATAAAAAAAATGACAAACACAGCAGTAGGTTGGCTATACTGTGGTACTGTTGTGAAAAAGAACTTTGACCCTTTATTCCCTGCAGCCGAATCTCTATCTGTCAGTGATCGTCATCTTCGTGTCATGATCAGTCTTGTGATCCCCCGCGCCTCCGCTAGAGTCTGAAGTGAAAGCATGTTCACGTTTTACCGGAATTGGAACTACATATTTGGTGATGTACCGTATCGAAGTCGATGCGATCAAGCAAAAGATTCACCCAACTCGATTCATTTACTCGACTCTGAGTCGACTATTTCACTAAAGAATCTCAGCAGGATGTTTTCAGTTAGTGCTGTGTTAAACACTGCATGAAAGCTCATTTTCAAAAACCCATAATAGGGGCTCTTTAACATATATGGAAACACTGAAAGGAGTTAATATCAGCCTCTGCTTAAACAGATGAGTTTAATAAAGTGTATTCGTATCCTTTCACTATATAAAAATCCCAATAAGACCTGAGTGATTTGACACTATGCATAAACACATACTCTGCAGTTTACATGTGCCTGTTGCCTCATTACAAACATATGTGGCAGACTTTGCAATATACACATAAAAGATAGATTAAAAAAGACCTCATGCCTCTTCAAGGTGGCACCCAATACATTTATAACCTGTATATTTCTGAATTTTTTATTCTGACAAGTGGTGAACACTCCCAGCAGGCACAGGATGTGAACATAACGTCAGATTGACGGTGTACCCCAGCGTCGTGGGACGTTGCATTTTGTTTGGAAATTAAATCGGGTTGACGTCAGAAACCCAGCGTAAGGCCGACGTCAATGTTCAACCTAAATTCAACCAAAAATCAGCGTCTAATGATGTTACAGCTTGACGTTGTGTGGACGTTACCATTACAACATCTATCAGACATTACATTTTGGTTGCCGTACTTGACAAGTTAATGTCAGTATTTGACGTCAGTATGACGTTATATTAAGATGTTGGCTCGACGTTGGGTTTCGGTTACTTTCTAACACAGTCAAAATCAACCAAATATCAACGTCTAATGATGTTACAGCTTGACGTTGTGTGGACGTTACCACTACAACGTCTATCAGACATTGGATTTTGGTTGCCATACCTGACGAATAAATGTCAGTATTTGATGTCAATTTGACGTTGGTTTAAGATGTTGGCTCGACGTTGGATTTTGGTCACTTTCCAACACAACCTAAAAACAACCAAATATCAACGTCGTTTGTCGTCATTATTGGACATCAAAATAACATTGTCCTTGGACGCTGGCTAGACATCTAATTTTGGTCACCTGACGTCACGACCTATATCTAACCTAATATGATTGTCTAATAATGTGTGCCTGCTGGGCTCTGATCATGCATGGCTGCCTCCTTCAAAACCTGCTACTTTGTAAAGTCTTCCTGCTTCTCCCATTTTCAAAATAAGAGTCCCACATGCATAGCATGTTTAAACACAAGCTTAGATAACTTAAAAATTAGGGGCAAAAATAATCATTGTTGTAATCTCACTAGGAAACATAGTGGCTAATCAAACGCTGCGTACATATTAATGATCACATGTGGAAGTGTTTTACTCCGATTGGCCTGGATTTTACGCTTTAAAACAATAGTGTTTGAGACTCACTGTATGTCATTTCCATGTGCTGAACTCTCCATATCTAGCTTTGCCATGGTATATTCTGATTTTCATTCTGTGGCACCTTTCATTTCAGGATGTAAAAGCTTGAATGCCAAGAACTGGAGTTGACTGTTCCACATCTGCGTTCTCACATAAACTGATTCCTACTTACACAGTAGGGCAATAACATTAATAATAAATACAGTATATAGACTTCATTACCAGTCCACACCAAAACTGTAATGATGTTACGAAGAATCAATATCACTAGTATTGTTTTTTTTTTTTTTCCAGCAATGCCAGGCGATCTAAATATTCACAGTGGATCAGCCTAATGCATTTTTTATATGCTTTTATATCTGATGTTTTGGTATGGATTTTGGCACTTTTTTTAGTCAGGAGGTGATAAACGAAAGCAAGATTAATCCCAGTTTGCACAGGCCTTCAGTTTACTCAAATACATTACTGTTACATTATAATTACACTATATGATTGACTAGAATACTTTTTAAAAGAAGATACTAGCTCATTTTGGTGATACACTCTCAACCGGCCACTTTATTAGGTACATTTGTCTAACTGCCAATCACATGGCAGCAACTTAATGCATTTAGGCACGCAGACATGGTCAAGACGATCTGCTGCAGTTTAAACCAAGCATCAGAATGGGGAGGAAAGGTGATTTAAGTGAACGTGGCATGGTTGTTGGTGCCAGATGGGCTGGTCTGAGTATTTCAGAAACTGAGTATTTTCACCCACAACCATCTCTAGGGTTTACAGAGAATGAAAAAGAGAAAATATCCAGTGAGCGGCGGTTCTGTGGGCGCAAATGCCTTGTTGATGCCAGAGGTCAGAGGAGAATGGCCAGACTGGTTCCAGCTGCTAGAAAGGCAACAGTAACTCAAATAACCAATCTCAAATAAAAATCTCTGAGGATTATTTCCAGTACCTTGTTGAATCTATGACACGAAGGATTAGGCAGTTCTGAAGGCAAAAGGGGTGCAACCCGGTACGAGTAAGGTGTACCTAATAAAGTGGCCGGTGAGTCAAGTAGTGCGCTGACTCTAAAACTGCTAGCAGGTGGCAGCAAATCCTTATCATGATGAGGGATTTGTTTAAAACAGATGTCATCATTATGATTCCTTCAAAATGAATTAATTCAGGATTGACAGCACACTATGATGTGTATCTTTGCTTAAAATGTTTGCAAGCATGCTTATAAAACGAGATAACTGCAGTTATTCTCATGCAATACAACAGTTACTTACCCATATTACATTTGATATAAAAACAACTTATTAAGGGCGATATTGCCTCCATATCATCAGTTATAACTGCATTCTGATAGTGTCTGCACAGGACATGTGTCTTGCTCACACAATGTCAAAACAACTTTTATAGTGCTATAACTTACAATATTATATATGACTTATTTCAGATATCACACGCTGTCTGATGATTCTGAAATGAAATATAATCATTTTCAAAATATTTATTAATGTTTAAATCAAACTGGACTGCTTTTTTGGCCGTATGTGCATTAGAAACAACATGATCATGCATTGGTGTGGATGCTAATATAGTTATTTTTATTGGTGTAAATGAATCTTAAGCCCTCATCAACATAAAAAAACATACACTATTAGGGTCTTTTGTGCTGAATAAACATTTACCACATGCACTGGACTGATTACTTGTCTGCTACTCTAATAGGATGTACATTGTTGAGCAGTTTCATATATAAAAAGTGAAATTATATTTTTAGACAGACACTGTACTTCCTGATTAATGTGTCATCTTGTTTTAATTGTCTGCAGATGCTGGCAGAAATATTATTTGTAACCCAGAACAATAACAAGTAGACTTTCGTGACTCAACTGTGCTTGACTGTTAAGGCTTTTCTATGCAGACCATGACATGTTGAACACCACAGTACTAATCACTGTAAACCTTCTGTCATCAGCATGTACTGCAATAAAGTCATTCCACACAATACAGTGACATCATCTGTTTATTTTCGTGCACATTCATCTGCATTTTCCTGTGTCGTGTCTTATATATTGTTGAACTGATTCTCTCTGGTTGGGTGTAAATGAAGTGAATAAGCGTGTATTTGATCATTTTCAGGCTAAACATCTGCATTGAGACCGTTTCATACAACTAATGATTAAATGACATGTCATTTATTAATCAAGCTTATTTACGTGTTCAGTGTTGTATGGATAATCGCTGTTTTATGACTTTTGTAACCCATTTTAACAGACGCGGTTAACAAAAACAACCGGATTTTGGTATAAACGGGTACATCACGTTCGCATTGTTTAAGTGTTTAATCTAGACTAAATACAAACAGCTATACTGCACGAAAAACGTGTTTTGAACACTTTCAGCCTCTATCAGGAGATTACATGTAAGTTTTCCTTCCCTGCATAGAGAATGCATTGAATGGTATGGACCGTATGAAGCCGTATTACGGAGGGGGGCGTCACAGTCATATTATTAATTAAGTTATTATTGTTATTGCAATTTTCAATATTATTATCTTTATTTCAGATACACTTAAGAGCAAACTATATTTCACTTTTTAAAGGGCTGACCCTACACACACACACATCTAGTTCTGGCGTCCTTCAGGTGATCGTTACAATGGCTAAACCCCCCTTCTCGCCCCCCATCCTGTAGAGCAGTCGGTGTTACGTCACACGTTCTAACAGAACTTGTTCTAAAGTTCCGTCTTGACAGATTTCGCCATTATTTGTCAGACGCTTGCAGTTATTCGCTCTCAGCAGTTCGTGTTCATTGATTCTCCTTTATTTTTGTGAGTAATATGGCTAACATGACGACAACGATTAAAATGAGATACACTCCTCGTCCGGACAAGGACAAATCTGATTTTAGGAAGCCAGTCTGGCCGATTGCTCCAGACGGCTTTATTCCGAACTCTGTGGTTCGGAGTTTTTTCCACTATCCTAAAATCACGCCCCCCGCCCCCGAGGAGAAGCAGGTAGTATTGCGGCTAGGTCCAGAAAGGCCCGTACTCAAGGACTTTGTAGATGAGAGATCTTGTCCTAAGAATAAATATCCAACTTATGACAATTTCCCCTCATACGAGCCACTGAAGACGCTGGACCTTCGGGACACACGCTGTACTCCTCCACCGGCTCCAAAGCCAGTGTCGAAGAGTGAGAAAAAGCCTGTGGCCCCCAATAAACCGCCACCTGCTCTAGACCGATACCGCCTCCGCAACATAAAATTCGGGTGTTATGAGAAACTTGAGGAGCGTGTTTGGAGGCGTAAGGCCACGAACAACGATCCTGTCGAGCAGAAAAACACTGAAGCCCCGTGTCCTGCTGAAGAGGAGACACTCCTCATCACTGCTCCTGAGGAGGAAATCCCAGTAGAAGCTGTTTCTGAGGAGGAGAAACTCCCGATTATTTCAGCAGAGCCGGAGAGAGAGGAAGACTCGACTGTCCCTCCTAAAACTGTGCGTCGGCGCCGTGCTGTTCGAGCGCAGCGGCCACAGAAACTGAAGCTCCCACCAGTGGTTGAGCTTAGGAAGGAGAAAAAAAGTCTTCCTCTCGTAGAAGAGAAGGAAATTAAAGTGCAGGTGCAGGAGATTCGATTCCCGGCGGTGCAGCACACAAGGCCAAAGACGCAGCCTGAGAAAATAAGGTCATTTGAGCCTCAGCCTCCGAAATGTCACAGTAGGAGGCTTGATTCTGGTCTCATGCACCTTTATAAAAGGTCAAAGGCTGCACCTCTTGTGGCCAGTGATGCTCCACACACCACGGTGAATCATTTCTTGCACCAGTGTCACCTTCAGAAGAAGGATTCTCCTGCAGGAGAACTCCAAAAAAGTGCTTCTTCCATAAGAAAGCCAAAGGTGACAGATTGTGCCTTAAGATTTCCAGAGGCAAAGCCTTGTCTCTTAAAAAGGAGGTATCAGACAAATGTAGAGGCACACCAGAAGAGTCTGACCCCAGCAGGAGAGCTTCAGAGGATTGGATCCTCCAAGCTACCGAAGATACAATCCTCCACCACGCACAACTTTCAGCCCAGAAACCGTGTAGTTCTTCCAAACAAGGAAGAGAGAAATATTCAGTCCAGTAACTGCACGGCTCTTCCGAAGATTGAGCTTCAAAAACCTGCCAACCTGCAGTGCTACATGCAGCAGCAAAATCTCTGCTGGACAACACCAGAAGATTGAACACCACCAACCTGAATGGAGGAGGTGAGGAAGATTTATTGCGTGTAGATGTGTTGTACACTATTGATGTATATGTGTTCATCTGGTTTTGACAACTGTATTTGCTGCAATCATATATATATATACATGACACATATTAGATTGTAGGCAAGATTATAGGCTTTAGGCTGTATAAATGTGCACATTCAGTACATTTCAGACTTTGTTTGTTCTGTTTTCACAGGGGGAATTCATGTGACTTCACTTCATTACTGGATCTCGGTCCCACAGCCGATGTGTTGTCATCTTTCTACTCCAGAGGTGCAAGCAGAGGAGCTGAACACGCAGCACTGCTTGTGCTTCCTACATGGTTTCCCCACAATGAAGAGTCCCAAATTGAATTTGTATAAAGTTTTGCAATGTTACTGTCATATTTCTGTACAGTTTCTTTTAATAAAGCCTTGTTAAGGAATCTTTGTGTCCGTCTCTTTTATTTGTTGTGTGTATGCAGGTGAAGGGATTTATAGTGAACACCATGGTGTTTCTGTAATATTTAGGGTTATGATCATATTAACTGATCAACTGTAATAAACAGTGTGGTGTACTTTAGTTTACTACAGTAAATTGTGGTGTATTGTATATATAGTCAACAGAACAGTATTGGGTAGTTTGTTTATATTACTGTAGTTACTTGAGTAACTCTCGATTTACCACAACAGATTAATTCCAGTACTTTACTATAGTAAAGTTCAAAACACTAGTGTTTACAATAAATTGCTATATTGTGTGTGCGAAAGAATGAGTAAATAACGAGTAAATTTCCATTGAAGAAAGCTGAAAACCTTTAACCAATGACTTCCATAGTAGAGCCTATTTGGTTTTCCTACTATGGAAGTCGATGGTTACAGGTTTCCAGCTTTCTTCAAACTATCATCTTTTGTGTTCAATACAAAAAATACACTCGTAAAAAGGTTGGAACCACTTGAGGTTGAGTAAATATGTACAGTAAAGAAAGCTGAAAACCTGTAAC
>CAIGQZ010000348.1:1984803-2057303 GCA_903798205.1 Danio tinwini | reverse complement strand
AACCTTGACCGCCGCACGTGGGTAAAAACAGCTGATGGTAGCCATAGCAATGACAAACGACAGGATTGCAAGCTCACAAACACGTTTAAATCCGCAAAGAAAGCGGCACGCGTCGCGTTTTTAGCGTGGTTTTTGTCGCGATATGTATAAGTGTTATATGTTCTCAGGGCTTACCTGTACAGTGCTTTGCCCAACGACCACCAACCCTGATTATAAAATGGAGGAAGAAACTAATCCATGAGCTGTGTATTGATAGTTTCTGTGGAGCTCTGTCAAAGTGTCATACATCAGTAGTCTTTTCTGATCCTTCCTTTTTTTGCAAAAGTAAACCTCAACCACTGACTCTTCACAGCTTCATCTTTGGGTAGAGAATATAACACAAGGTTTCCCTCAAACTTCCAATAATATCCAGGTAAGCACGACGTCTTCATGACTCATGACTTCAGGATCTGTTTATCTTCCTCTTTGTCTTTGCTGCTGTGTTAGTGGGCGGGACTGCAGGTTTAAATTTTCCCGGGTTTGCTAGCAATTGGGCAATTTATGTTTCGTATCCACGTCACAACAGCTGAAGACTCGCTATCAAAATGATTCATTCGATCCACTGAGTCGACTCTTTTATAGATGAATCAATAGTTTTAAAAACTGTCCACTTTCAGATTTAAGCTTTAGCTGGATATTTCACTTCACTTAGAGCTGTGTTACACACTACATAGAAGGTCATTTTCAAAAACCCATAATAGGGGCTCTTTAACACATGCAGGTAGTTATGGGTCAATATCACTTTCAGATGATGACCCATGGTTCAGCACGCACGTGACCCATGGATAAATAACCCTAAATTTGTAATGATCACAGTAAGATCGCCTCCTGTGTCATTTTGGCTTTCCTGTAAACTATAATTCATTCATTCATTCATTTTCTTTTCGGCTTAGTCTCTTTATTAATCTTGGGTCACCACAGCGGAATGAACCGCCAACTTATCCAGCATATGTTTTATGCAGCAGATGCCCTTCTAGCTGCAACCCATCACTGGGAAACACCCATACACTTTCATTCACACACATACGCTATGGACAATTTAGCTTACCCAATTCACCTATACCACATGTCTTTGGACTTGTGGGGGAAACCAAAGCACCCGGAGGAAACCCACGCCAACACGGGGAGAACATGCAAACTCCACACAGAAGTGCCAACTGACCCAGCTGAGGCTCGAACCAGAGACCTTCTTGCTGTTATTCGATCGTGCTACCCACTGCGTCACCATGACGCCCATGTAAACTATAATGATGACAGAAAAAGTTGTTGCGGCACCTAAAGGCTTTCTTTTTAGGGTTATTAAAGTGTTTTCTGTCGCCACTTGTTTAGCCTGCATTAATGCATTCAGTGTAAGCTGCACGATTAATCATTAAAAGATCAGGATCTCAATTCAAACACCCACGCAACATAAATGATAATTGTTAATGATTTGCACATGTTTAATATTAATCCTTCAATGTTCTGCATTTAAATTGGGGGGGGGGGAAGCAAAATACATTTGTCTCCTCCCCTTTTTGCTAATCTGAAAAATTGTCCAATCTGATCCATGCAGATTTGTGACCTCAAGACTAGTCAATACTGAGGCCCCATTTACACTAATGCGTTTTTGTTTTTAAACGCATACGTTTTGCTACAGTTACGCCATCCGTCCACACTACGCCGGAGTTTTCGAGCCCCAAAAACGGAGCGTTTTGAAAACGCTGGAGAGGCCGTTTTCATTCTAAAACGCTGCTGCTCCGTCTCAGTGTGGATGGGGGACATTCGGAGACATCTGAAATCGGAGGCGTGGCTGCAGACATTTGCTACCTGATTGGGGCTTTTGGATCATTGCGTATCCTTCCCTTATTTGTCAAGCCCCTATCACATGACTATAACGCTACCAGAAAACGGCAGACCAGCCTTCACTATAAACAACAACATGGATACAGAAATGGGAGCGTTGTTTGCACTATTGTCCATTTTAGTCGCCATTGTGCAGTTAAACTCTGCCTTTTTTACTACAGCAGCTGCATATATTCGCAAGAGGCAAGCTATTGTTCGAGCACTCGCTAATCGCTCGCGTTCATCGTTCAACCAGCGTTTGTTGACTAACAATAACCAAATGCCGAGCTAGACACATGCTTCCTGTTTATACTTGAACGCGCATGCCCAGTGCTCAAATGGTCACGTGATATACGTTTTTGGTGGTGTAGTGTGGATGGAGATATTTTTAGAAACACTAGATGAAACACTAGTGTGGACGCGGATCGTTTTTGATCTAAAACACCGTTTCAAAACGAAAACGCATTAGTGTAAACGGGGCCTGAGTGTACTGTTTTTTTTCTCTTGTAGGAAAAGGCTGCAGAGCTTTTAGCGGCATTTCGGGCTTCTGCTTTATCAGCGCGCTCTCTGCTGTCTTTCCAAGAGCTGCGAGCTCTCTTGTCTCACGTCTGTCCTGATGAAAGCACACTCTGCATGGCTCTGCTGCAGCTCCAGAGAGAGAAACACGTCACCGTCTCACTCCACGAAGGAGAGAAGGTCAGTCTGTGTGTTCTTATATGAGGAAAAAATCATAGATAATAAAGTAGGCTTTCAGTGACTCTTCAATGCTCTCATTCAGAAGTCAGTAAAGGGGTCAGTATGAATTTTGACTAAAAGAATACTTTTATGAATTAAAGTAGCATTAAATTAATCAGAAGTGACATTTAAAAAGTTACAAAATAAACATATTATATATTATAAATATAAATGAAAACAAAATAAACATGAAACACCTGATTTTCGACCACATTAATTCATTAGAATGGAGTAGGGCCTCCTTTTGGAGCCAATTCAGCATCAGTTGGTCTTGGGAATGACAGATACAAGTTCTGCACAGTGGCCAAAGGGATTTTGAGCCATTGTTTTTGCAGAATAGTGGCCAGGTCACTACGTGATGCTTGTGGGGGAAAACGTTTCCTGACTCACTCCTCCAAAACACCCCAAAGTGGCTCAATAATATTTCGATCTGTGCGGGCCACTTTACTGTCATGTTTATCAAATCACTCTGTCACCAATCTTGCTGTGTATATTGGTGCATTATCATCCTGATACACGACACTGCCTTCAGGATGCGTGCACATGGTCCTCCAGAATGGTTTGGTAGTCCTTGGCATTGACGCACCCATCCCTGCCATGATTTTGCAGCTCAAACCATCACTGATCCACACCCGTGCTTCATTCTGGGCATGCAGCAGTCTGGGTGGGACGCTTCGTTGGGGCTTCTCCACACTGTAACTCTCCCAGATGTGGACAGACAGTGAAGGTGGACTAATCATATAACAATACATGTTTCGCATTGTCCAAAGATTTTCACTGCTGTTTGGCATTGGCACGAGTGACCAAGGGTTTAGCTACTGCAGCCGGCCATGTTTATTGACCTTGTGGAGCTCCTGATTAACAGGTTTGGTGGAAACAGGAGAGTCGTGCAGCTGTGGTTTTTATGTTTTTTGGATGCAATACAGGTTAGCACCCTGACATCCCTTTCAGACAGCTTCCTCTTGCTTCCACAGTTATACTCCAGTTACTCCACTGATGTGGTTTGTCCTTCATGCTGGTATGCTGACATTACTCTGGATACATGGCTCTTAAAGCATCACACAAACTTGCTGTTCTGGGCATGCAACAGTCTTGGTACGCTTTAGTACGCTTATTTGGGGATGGTCTCGTCAGAGAACAATACGTGTTTCATTTGTCCACAGCCCGAGATTTTCACTGCTGGCAGCATTAAAACCGACGTTCGGCATTAGCACGAGTGACCAAAGGTGGCCATGTTTATTGACCCCATAAAACTCCTGATGAACAGTTTTGGTGGAAACATGAGAGTTGAGGTGCACATTTAATTCAGCAGTGAGTCGGGCAGGCGTGGTTTTATGTTTTTTGGATACAATGCAGGTTGTCACCCAGACATCCCTTTCAGGCAGCTTCTTCTTGTTTCCAAAGTTACTCCTGCTGGATGTGCATCCTTCTTGCTGGCATGCTGACATTACTCTGGATACCGTGGCTCTTGATACATCACAAAGACTTGCTGTATTGGTCACAGATGCATAAGTGAGACACTCGTCAACGTTTTGTCCTCTTTTGAACTCGGATATGTCACTAATAATGTTATGTGCAATGCAATATTTTGAGCAAAACTGCATTAGAGTGAAGATCAATGAAGATTGGCCACCAGACTGGTCAAATTTAGCCATCAAACTGCCATCACTAAATTAGCTGTGTTTCAGTTTGATTGTCAAACCCCTTTATCATTGTCATTAAAATCTTAAGCACCTTTAGCACTTGTCTGGCTTCAAAATGCTCAGATTAAACTTTCAACCATGTCCCCGTATAGCTGGTGAAATTCAGTCAGGCAGGACAGGGCCGCGTGTCTCCTGTCAGTGAGGTGGACCTGGGAATCTACCAGCTACAGTGCAGCGAGAAGCTTCTGGAGGAGCGCGTGGAGGCTCTGGGACATGAGGCTGAAAAGTGAGCTTTTCCATCCATTTTGTCATTTCTTTTGTGGCATGATAGGTAATCATAATGGCGCTGCATCTGATGCATGTGTTTAAATCCTAGGTGTAAGCAGCAGGCAAAATCACTGCTTAAAGAGGGGAAGAAATCACAGGTATAACACTCACTTTGTGTAGTTTATTTATTAAATAATGTTTATTAGCTTTATTAATTCCCACTTTCTCCTTCCACAGGCCTTGAGGTGTTTACGTGGGAGCAAACGGGTGGAGAAGAAAGCGGATCGTCTGTTTGCTCAGCTTGAGACAGTGAAGGGGATCCTGGACAGAATAGCAAACTCCCAAACCGACCGCCTGGTGAGATGCACAGATTGTCTGACAGTCTGGTGTGAACGACAACACATGCTGTCGGCAGACAACTCTCAACATCACCCACAATTCATCACTTCACTCGCCATTCATCTGCACTTTTCTCCTTTCTGAATTTAATGTGTACACTATGAAGTGCTTTAAAAAAAAATTTATTCAATGTTTGACATAATCTCACTGGAAAACAAAGGGTGGGACATAGAGTAGCTCCTCCACCAGAAATGGTTTTATATGCTTATTTATAACCACAGGAATTACGCCGTTAATCTAAAGCTTGTTTTTCGATTTCATTTGGAGTTATAGTGAATATTTATGACAAACTAACTAACAGAACAACAAAACAATGCATTTAAACAGACCTTATTCCTCTGAATACATCTATAATCTGTATTTGCTGCATTTTGAAGTGTTCACAGATGCAAAATGCAGGATATACGGATTAAATTTGCATTCAAGAGCCACCCTAAAGAGGAATAAGGTCTGTTAAATTGTATCGTTTGTTGGTTTAACCTGTATATTGTGAAATTTGCTGTGTATTATTGTAATGAGGCAACAGACACATGTAGACTGCTGAATATAAGTGTTTATTGCACGTTTAAGTCATATCGCTAAGCTCTTATGCTGCGTTCACACAAGACGCGAAACGCGCGGATAAATCGCGATGTCCGCTCGTAAATAGACACGTGAACATTTGAGTTTACTCGCTTTATTCGCGCATCAAACTCCGCTTTATTCGCCCGTCAAACTCCGCTTCATTTGCGCATCAAATTCACTTTAGAACAGACGCGGATTCGCGTCATAGGCAGGGCCTCTGTCTGCCCGGTGACTGTAGCTTCGTTGCTAAATGGCTAACATGGATTTTATTGATAAAATATTGTGTTTATGCGTTTATGAAGGCTAAAAAACATTGTTGATACATTTGGAGAGCAGTGTTTGAGTCCACTAGATACTTTCAGAGGTGCACCCAGCTCTGTGAGCTCATAAACTCCTCCAGAAACTGAACCTGGATGACGGGAGGCTTTCATCGGTGCTTCTGACTGAGCCGAACTCAGTTTGATGAACTGTTGTCGGTGTCGGCTGGAGAATTTTCCCCGGGACACCAACAACAGGTGCTACGTCACAATCATGCCCCCACAAGAGCAAGCTCCTGATTGGTTAACACCGGCGCAAATGTCCGTAGAAGTTCAGATTTTTGAACTCGAGCGATTTGCACGATTAAGCGCGTAATTCGCGCCATGCCATTCGTGCGTATTGCGCCAACTGCACCTCGCCATTCACGCAATTTGCGTCATTCGCGCCGCGCCATTTGCGCGTATCGCGCCACAGGATGTCTATTCGCGCGTTTGCATTGACTTAACATGTAAACTACTCGCGCTTGGCGCTTCTTCCGCGTCTGGTGTGAACGCAGCATTACTGTGATTTTTCTAGACCTAATGGAAGTTGATAGTAATGTCTGCCTGTTTTCATATACATTAAAACTACATTCATAGGCTTAGTCCTTTATTTATCAGGGCTCACCACAGCAGAATGAACTGCCAACTATTCCAGCATAAGTTTTACACAGCGGATGCCTATCCAGCCACAACCCAGTACTGGGAAACACTCTCACATTCACACACACACTCATAAACTATGTCTAATTCACCTATAGCGCATGAGTTTGGAGTGTGGGGGAAACCGGAGCACCTTTGTTGTGAGGCGACAGTGCTAACCACTGAGCCACCGTGCTGCCATTAAAATCACATAATATTCTAAATGTGTCTCTCTCAGTCTATTTTGTTGGTTATAATTACAATTTAGCCTATATTTCATCCACAACACAACTCCGGAGCAAAATAGGTTTCTCTGGTGACATAAAGATGGCTCATTTTTTTCCTTCTAGCTAAAATAAACCTCTTCACCACGTCAGTTAACAAGTCATCTACTCAATATGTATTGCTGTTTCACGACAACTGAAGTATGATCATTTTGCATGTGTGTATTTCACACTACATCACCTTGTGTGTGTTTGTCTGAGGGCGTCAAAAACTGACATGAGAGCTCATTAATATTTATGACCCTTCCAAATATGGTCAAAACCAAGAATATCATATTAGGGCCGATTTAGTGATGGGAAAAGCTACTTCTGGAGAATGTTTGCACTCAGCCAAGACACATACCTTCTATGTAGATACCGAATTAACATATTGTTTCAATGGGTTCATTACGTGTGTGTTAATGTTAATGAATGTTTTGATACAGGTGATGCAGGCATACCAGGCAGGTGTGGCGGCTCTGAGAATCTCACTGAAGGGTGTGACTGTGGAGCGAGCAGAAAACCTGGTTGATCAGATCCAGGAGGTGATTTACTGGAAATCTGCTTTATGCGTGACTTATGCTATAATAGTTTTGACATATTTAAAAAGACGTTCTACATTTCCCCATTCTTGCCTTTTGCACAGCTATGCGACACTCAGGATGAAGTAAACCAGACTCTGGCCAGCGGCGCGCCGGATGCTGGTAGGTTTTTAAACTATGCTAATGGACAAATTTAAAACTACAAAAGGAATTGCTTTGAGGTCTGTTTATCAGTGTTACATCTTTTTTTTGTAGTAGGAAAGAGGTTCTCAAACTTTTTTCATCAAGTACCACCTCAGAAAAAAAGTACCGCCATAATGACGAGGCAGATTAATTCCTATTATTAAGAATATTTATTATTGTAAGCCACTTACAATAAATAAGATAATAAATAGTTTGAACATTAACACTGTACTGTCCTTATAGGTAGGGCCAGACGGAATCTGCGGATGCTTTTTTTGCAATTTCTGCGGAGAATTTTGGTAAAAATCTGCAGATTTTTTGCGAAATTATTTTGGGAGTCTCATAACTAAAACCTTAATATGATAAATATGTGTCATTTAAAAACTGAATACATTCAGATTTACACACATTTACTCAAGTAAATAAACAAAATTAATTATGGGCTAAAAATCTGCGGAATTCTGCACGCGCAGATTCCGTGTGGGCCTACTTATAGGTAAAAAAAAATAAAATAAAAGTGAACGTTTGCTTTTAAAAGTTAATTAAAAATAGTAGGCTACTGTTCTTAAAGTGCTGTACTTAAATGTAAACAAATAGTAACCTATTTATCAAAACCTGTCATAAATATAGGTTATATGTCATCATATTCATATAAAAACCATACACATTTTGATACATTTTGAAATATGTTTCATGTACACATGACATATTTGTGTATCTTTTGAAATGTAAACATCAACTTAATAATATGAAACTTTTATATATATAATAATAATAATAAACTTAATAAATGATTTAGAATTAAATATTTAAATTAGAAATTAGATCTGCTTATTGCCCGCCCTTTACAGTACATGTGTCAGAAAAGTGAGTGATTATATGCATAAATACACTGCTTGACCAATTCATACGTGATTTATCCGTTTATATGTGCTGAATTTTCCGTGATTTGAGATAAACGCAGACAATATTTTATTTTATTTTTATATTTAATTTTGCAACATTTCATGAGTAAATTTATTTTAATAAACGCAGACAAATTAATAATTTATTTTAATTTTATTTTGCAACATTTCATGAGTGAATGTATTATAATAAACGCAGACAATTAATATTTTATTTTTATTTTATTTTGCAACAACATTTCATCAGTGAATTTATTTTAATAAACGCAGACAATTAATATTTAATTTTTTTTTTTATTTAATTTTGCAGCAACATTTCATGAGTGAATTTATTTTAATAAACGCAGACAATTAATAGTAATTTTTTTTTGTTTTGCAACATTTCATCAGTGAATTTATTTTAATAAACGCAGACAATTAATATTTTATTTATAGTTTTTTATTTTGACAACATTTCATGAGTGAATTTATTTTAATAAATGCAGACAATTAATAGTTATTTTTTTATTTCTTTATTTAACAACATTTCATGAGTGAATTTACTTTAATAAACGCAGACAATTAATATTTTACTTATTTTTTATTATTTAATTTTATTTTGCAACATTTCATGAGTGAATGTATTATAATAAACGCAGACAATTAATATTTTATTTTTATTTTATTTTGCAACATTTCATGACTGAATTTATTTTAATAAACGCAGACAATTAATATTTTATTTTTATTTTTTATTTTATTTTGCAGCAACATTTCATGAGTGAATTTATTTTAATAAATGCAGACAAGTAATATTTTATTTTTATTTATTTTTACAACATTTCATGAGTGAATTCATTTTAATAAACGCAGACAATTAATATTTTATTTATTTTTTGTATTTTATTTTATTCCCCAACAACATTTCATGAGTAAATTCGTTTTGCCATGATTGTCATTTCTGCCTTGTGGCCCAGATATACTTCAGGCAAAATTGAAGAACAAACTAGTTTGGCTTTATTTCCAAGAAATTAACTAAAAAAAAAGAGCTTGCCAAAGTACTTTCTATAATATAAACTGCAGACTTTGCAGGCTTGTATTATTCATAATAGATTAGCAAGCTTTTTATTATTTTTTATATGCAAACAGATATAAAGTTACAAATATAAAGCTTAAATAAAACAATAAAACAATAAAAGGTAAAAAAAAAACATACAAGAAAGTCAACAACAGCAAGGTGTGTGTAGTAATTAGTAATAGTATAGTAATAGGGTAACACTTTACAATACGTTTGTAGTATTAACTGTTACTCAATGCATTTACTAACATGAACAGTACATTTACTATTGTGAATAATGTATTTGTTCATGTTGGTTAACGTTAGTTAATGAAAATACAGTCATTCATTGTTAGTTCACGGTGCATTAAATGCTGTATAAATGTTGTTCATACTTAGTTCATGTTAGTGAATAGATTAACTAATAAAACTAATTGTCTGTCAGTAGTGGAAAGAGTACTGAAAAATCATACTCCAGTAAAAGTACCATTACTTGCCTAAAAATGTAGTGTAAGTAAAGTAAAAGTACCTTGTAAATATTACTCAAAGTATGAGTGAAAAGTAGACCTTTTAAAAGTACTCAAGAGTAGTGAGTATTACGCTGTCAAAAGCTGATGCGTTTACATGTAATTTGTGCATGTGTGTGTAAACGTAACATTCTGTAGTGCATTTAGTTATTGCCCAGCAGGCACACAACATCATGAGATGTTAGATTTAGGTTGTAATGTCAGGTGACCAAAGTTAAACGTCAAGCCAGCAGCTAAGGACGTTATTTTGATGTCCAATAATGACGTTGATATTTGGTTGATTTTAGATTGTTAGAAAGTGACCAAAATCCAACGTTGAGCCAACATCTTAAACCAACGTCATATTGACGTCAAATACTAACATTTATTCATCAGGTACGGCAACCAAAATCCAACATCTGATAGGGGTAACGTTCACACAACGTCAAGCTGTAACATCATTAGACGTTGATATTTGGTTGGTTTTAGGTTGGACATTGCACATTGACATTGGCCAGACATTGAGTTCTGACGTCAACCCGGTTTTCATTTCCAAAAAAAATGCAAAGTCCCCATGACGTTAGAGTTCAACGTCAATCAGACGTCATGTTGACGTCCTGTGCCTGCTGGGTGTTTAAGGCCATTTCGGTCATCATACAGTAAACATCCGTCATCTTCTCATCAGTGACATGCATCTAAACAGTCTTTGGGTCAATGCGTGTATAGATTTTGAACATCTTCATGGACACTTTTAAACAGTTTGCTGCGATTATAAAGTGCACACGTCTTGAGGTAGTTCATTATGATGTGGTTTACCTTCTACGGTATGGGCGATTTAATTAGACAGGGATAACAGGACTGATTTTTCTAATCCCCATAGACAAGAAAAATAAAGTAGTTACTGCAGGTTGAAGGACATTAGTGGAGTAAAAGTACTGATACTGCACTAGAAATGTACTCAAGGAAAAAGTAAAAGTACACATTTATAAAACTACTCAGTACATTACAATTCCTGAGAAAAACTACTCAAGTACAGTAATTTGAGTATTTGTAATTAGTTTCTTTACACCACTGGTGTCTGTAGAGCTGGAGATATAAAAACAAAGGATCATATAAAGTTGATTGAATCTTTACCATAAAGTTGCCTTAAAAATGAACATTATTGTATTTTTTTCTCATAGGTGAGGATTCGGAGGACTTAGAAGAGGAGTTGAAGTCATTATTGGAGAAAAGCATCCCGGAAAACGATGTGTTCCCAGCGGTCCCGACGCACCCCATTACTCCTCCGAGGAAAGTGGGTCTCCCAGATGCTGCTTTTGTCCAGTTTCTGCCTTCCGTGCCTAATCCTGGTGTAAACATCACAGACGAGGAGCTGGACAGGGAACTACGTCGACTTACAGTCTCTGATAAAGGTTAGCCAGCATTAACTAATGGAGTCTCATTGTAAAGTGTGACCCCAATAATGGGTCGTTTCCACTGACTGGTACAGTACGGGCTGCTACGGGTCACCTTTATCAGGCTTGCGTTTCCACTGCTAAAAGGGTACCAATGGTACTCTTTTGGTGGGCCTGGTGTACGACAGAAAGTTGCCGTCAACGTCATTTTCGCTCGAGAAAATGTCTAAAGTAAAGCTGTACGGGTCGCTCACATATATGAGAAGCACTTCACACAAAACAGATGCTTTACACACATAAATACTTGTGTATAACTGTTTATTACTAACTTTACTATGAACATGAGTTGATTATAACTGCAGATCAATGACAGTGTGAAATAGCCGACTGTAACGTCTGCAATTATATCAAATAAATAAATAAATGAACATATATAAACACATACAGACCCTTACAGTCTCTGATATGTTACTAATAACAGAGAAACTACAAACAGCAGACATTTAGTCCTTATTTAGGTTCAAAACAGCAGGAAATAGAGCCCACAGTCAGCAGACCTCTCATGATTAAATGTGTCTGTAATCTTCAGCAGCACGTGTAGCCTCTTGTTAGAGAGTAATTCCATCATTCTGAGTTCATAATAGTCCAAAAGGTGATGATAATAGTTAAACATGGCAGTTTGTTCATGTTTGCTGTAATGATAATGTGCTCCTTTTTTTCCGGCTTCTCTTTTTGTTTTTTGGTGCGTCACTCTCGTGTTTGTCAGTTTCTGACAGGATCAGGTTTCAAAAGCACGTCAATAATCAAGCGCACGTTATTATCATCAGCTCAAGAAGTTTTTTATTTCAAATATAGACGCGCGGCTCGCGCAAGCTAAAAAACGCTCGCGCTTCAGACTGGCTCGTAAAAAACTACAGGACACAAGGTAAAATCTGCTCTTTTTTTGGTTTTGTTGCTGTTCATCAAGACGACGACAATGTTCATTTGAGCCCAGATTGAACAGGGCTCGTTATTATATGTGATTATATGTATATATAGTCTCTCGGCTGTGTATGAAAACATGGCGGCTCCTTTGTTTTTATTCTGGCTTGTTGCGTGAGCTCGTGACGTATCTCTGTAAACCAATAGCAATCAGCTGCGCATCTAGCTCCGCCTTTGGGACCCTTTTGTGACCCTTTCTCGTGTTTGGTACCCTTTGAAAGGATGCCGAAAAAGTGGTTTGGTACGGTTTGGTACGCTTTTTGACAGTGGAAACGGCCATAATAGCGTACCGACCCGTACCGTACCAGTCAGTGGAAACGAGCCATAAGGGTTTAATTGTTTCATTCCTTGTAATAGTCGATTATAATCTTGCAATGGTAAAAATAAAACACTTTATTTTTCTTTTCTCAGGTTTGCCAAGAGAAAACGTTTCACCTCAGAGGAGACTTGAACCTGCGCAGTGATCATTTCAGCACAAGAAAGCACTTAAATTGATCAATCGTTGTCCACAAAAGAAAGCCATCAGATAAAGTACAGTACATGTGTATCTTCACATTGTAATAAACCCTATCGAGTCCGCATGAAAAGCCCTTATTCATGTTTGTAATGTTTATCTTTGTTTTTTAAAGAATGTTTTAAGAGTGGCCTTTTTGAGATTGTAAAGTCTGTACAATGTATTATTCTATTAAAACCACAAATTATGATGCCAAATACAGAACCGGCTGTGCGCATTATTCACTCCGATACTGTGTGGGTTCTGATTCGAAGTACATTTTTAAGGATATAATCACATTAGTAAATTATAAACGCTGTCAGAATCTAGTTTGAGGTTTGTACGGTTCGAAAACACACTTTCATTAGCAGCAAGGCTTTAATTATTTGATGAAAAAATAAAACAATATAATATTATTTATTACATTTAAGTTGTTTTTAAGAGATGGAAAATCTGAATATTCGACACCACAGTGGCTCAGTGGTTAGCACTGTCGCCTCACAGCAAGAAGGTTGATGGTTTGAGTCCCGGCTGGGTCAGTTGGCATTCTGTGTGGAGTTTGCATGTTCTCCTCATGTTGGTGAGGGTTTCCTCCAGGTGCTCTGGTTTCCCTCACAGTCCCAACACATGCAGTACAGGTGAATTGGGTAGGCTAAATTGTCCGTAGTGTATGTGTGTGAATGCGAGAGTGTATGGATGTTTCCCAGTGAAGAGTTGCGGCTGTAAGGGCATATGTAAAACATATGCTGGATAAGTTGGTGGTTCATTCCGCTGTGGCGACCCCTGATTAATAAAGTGACCAAGCCGAAGGAAAATGAAACAAAAACGAACATTTACTCATTATTTACTCTCCCTCAAGTGATTTCAAGCCTAAATAAGTTTCTTTATTGTTTTGAACAGGAAAGGAGATATTTTGAAGAATGCTGAAATCCTGTGACCATTGACTTCAATAGTAGGAAAAAACAATACTAGGGAAGTCGATGGTTTCAGGTTTCCAGCATTCTACAAAATATCTTCATTTGTGTTCAACATGAGAAAGACACTCGTAAAGGTTTGAAACAAGTGAAGATATTTTGAAGTATGCTGGAAACCGGTAACCATTGACTTCTGTAGTATTTGGGTTTCCTACTATGGAAGGCAGTGGTTACCGGTTTCCAGCATTCTTCAAAATATCTTCGCTTGTGTTCAACAGAAGAAAGAAACTCATAAAGGTTTGAAATAGTGGTTAGCACTGTCACCTCACAACAAGAAGTTTGCTGGTTCGAGTCCCGGCTGGGCTAGTTGGGATTTCTGTGTGGAGTTTGCATGTTCTCCCCATGTTGGTGAGGGATTCCTCCGGGTGCTCTGGTTTCCCCCACAGTCCAAACACATGCGCTAAAGGGGAACTGAGTAAACTAAATTGTCCGTAGTGTATGTGTGTGAATGGGAGAGTGTATTGATGTTTCCCAGTACTGAGTTGCGGCTGTCCGCTGTATAAAACATATGCTGGATAAGTTGGTGGTTCATTCCGCTGTGGCGACCCCTGATTAATAAAGGGACCAAGCCGAAGGAAAATGAAACAAAAATGAACATTTACTCATTATTTACTCTCCCTCAAGTGGTTTGAAGCCTTCATAAGTTTCTTTATTGTTTTGAACAGGAAAGGAGATATTTTGAAGAATGCTAAAATCCTGTGACCATTGACTTCAATAGTAGGAAAAAACAATACTAGGGAAGTCGATGGTTTCAGGTTTCCAGCATTCTGCAAAATATCTTCATTTGTGTTCAACAGACGAAAGACACTCGTAAAGGTTTGAAACAAGTGAAGATATTTTGAAGTATGCTGGAAACTGGTAACCATTGACTTCTGTAGTATTTGTGTTTCCTACTATGGAAGGCAGTGGTTACCGGTTTCCAGCATTCTTCAAAATATCTTCGCTTGTGTTCAACAGAAGAAAGAAACTCATAAAGGTTTGAAATAGTGGTTAGCACTGTCATAATCATGCATTTACATGTAAAATCAGCCGCTATACGTGCTCATAGAGTTGATCGTTATTTGAATAACCTGTCGATTTGAGTTAATTCACAGGCGAAGCGAAGTGAAAGAAGCATTTGTTTTTCTGTATTACGCCTAAAATTATTCACAAAAAACATACACAACCTAAGTTTCCAGCGCCGATATTTATTTATTTATTACTTATTTCATAAAAAAAAACAATGATTTTGATCACGTGTCACTCAAGTCTAGATAGGATACAGCTGCGGGTACATACATCATCAATATAGCATAATTGTTGTAATATTGTATAACAATAAATTATATTTTTTACATTACTGTGACGGTTGGGTTTAGGGTTGGGGTAGGTGTAGACGTCAATAAAATTTTAATAAATAATATAAATAACTTCCGACCGCAACCATATCTGATCTAGCAACAACCGTCGATGCTTAGCCTATTATGACGTCAGGAAGGTAATTTTGAACCGTTGTATTTATTTCCGTAACACCAAACAACGCGCTTCAAAACGACAGAAACTGTTTATATCGATTTTAAATTCGTTTTATAGGCAGTAAAGATGAAGTCAAGAATATCAAATTTGCCGTTTCTACATAAAACCGACAGCATCTATGAATCCACAACCAAGAGCAACTTCAGACTGGCCGAAATCACCGCCAACCCTGTCATTAAGCCCAAGCTAACTCACTTTACACTGCAGAAAACCAACATTAAAATGTACGATGACAGGTGTGCGGAATTTGAGACCACCAATTCTGCCTTCAAGGATCTGCCGCTGGCCACAGCTAAGCTTGTTCGACCAACAACATCAGTCAAGACAAGCTGGCCTGAAGGAACATTTCCTCAACCCATTTACAAGTCTTCATACACCAAACATGAAGTATCGCCATGTTTATCCTCAGTTCTTAGCGTGAAAAATTTGACCAACACCGGTAAGTTTTGCACATTCATGAAAAAAAAACTTATTTATACCAGTGTTAACCCAACCAATAGTAAAGTGTATTATACTGTAGGCCTGTGGTATTTAGCTACTACTCGTTGTTAATAAATGCTACAGCATAGTGTATAATTAACATTAGTGAACTGATAAACTGTATTAAATACTGTAGTATACTTTATTTTTACTACAGTAAACTATGATGTAAGTAGTAGCCTATTATAGATGTAGAAAATGTAGTACTGGGTAATTAGTTTATATTACTATAGTTATACTATTACCATGTACAGCAACTGTACAGAATTTTGACAAGTTCAAATGCAACTATAGTATGGTTCATAAACACTATAGTATGTACTATACGTTACTATAGTGTTTAAGCAAGTTACAAAACAAAACACAAATGTTTTTGGTCGTTAAACCGTGGTAAACCATAGTTTCACCAAGATATTTGTAGTAAAAGTGGTTATACAAATGTAATTAATACAGCAAAAAACAGAGTACCATACTTTGTCTGTCTGTCTATCTATCTATCTATCTATCTGTCTGTCTGTCTGTCTGTCTGTCTGTCTGTCTGTCTGTCTGTCTGTCTGTCTATCTGTCTATCTGTCTATCTGTAATATAATTATTGACCTGTTTTATTTTTATATGAATTTATAATGGTGGTTTTTTCCGCTGTGGCGATCTCTGAAATAGAGACTAAGCCGAAGGAAAATGAATGAATGTAAATATGACGCTTTATTTATTTATTAATAAATTTATTAATTCCCCCCCCCCCCCCCCCCCAATAATAAGGTGTCAGCTCAAGTCTAAGGCAGGAGAAAAAAGACCAGTTTGACTCTACTTGTCAAGAGAATTTCCAGTGCAGAAGGTGTCCTCCTTCTCCTCTCGAGTCCACAGAGAAGGTAAAGCTGCTTTATTATGCAGTGATCACAGAGAGCAACATTAATATAACATTAGTGAAATATCTTACTATTTTTCTGCTATTCAGCAACGTGTTCAGCATTCATCCATACCAATGGGAGACCAAGAAAAGATACTGGACAGACAAACAATGTATTCCTCCTCATTTAGACAACCAACTGCCCTCAGGTACCAGTATGCATAGAGTAGAAACTCAAAATATGCTTTAACCCTTTAACTAAAATAGTTCAGATGCAGAAACCGATAAGTGCAAAAGTGAAAGTTTATTTTAGAATGAACATTTTTCTTAGGCTCATGTGTGTGGGTTCTATGGCTATGTACAGGTTGTTTCCATTGCCTTTATAAACGGCACCTATGATGAAAATCAACGTTTAGTAAGCTGTTTGGACAGAACTGTGTGTAGGTATAGTGTGTCCACTGTCATATTGGAGTGATAAAAACCCAACAAGTCTCTTTTTTTAAATTTCTTGACGTTAAAATAGGACCCAAATCCCAGTTATTTTGAGGCCCACCGCAACGCGACATAGGTGTGTGGTTTGCCCTGCCCACCGATTGATTGACAGACGCCATGTCTCCATAATAACATGTATACACATGTCCACAGGACATTTTTTCTAGAAAGGAAACTGAGATTAAAATATCTGTTCCAACTCTCTGTGATTTTTATAAGTTTAAAACGTTTTTAAAACAGCATGTTAGTAATTAAGGCAGTAAACTCGCTGTAATTCCTAACCGCTATAATCACCACGTCCGAATGGTGTCAGTAAACGCGCATAATTATGTGTGTGTGTCTCTATGGCTACTTTCACACTGCGAGGCTTAGTGCTCAAATCTGATTTTTTCTCAGATCTGATTTTTTTGCCTGGCTGTTCACACTGTTGTTATAAATGTGGCCAATATCAGATTTGCAGTGTGAACAGATCATGGTCGTAAACTGACCCGCATGCGCAGAAGTATAGTTACGGACAACATCAAATGCCTAATTATGCACACAATGTGTGTACTGTATGAAGCACATTGTCAGATTATGCTTAATATGATTATTGCCCTTTTCACAGACAACCGTGGTGTATTACATGAACTGTAAAGGGTTGTTCTGCTACTACTAATGTGTATTTCGGCATTTGAAACCTAAAATAAGTCCCTTGTGATTAAAAACACTGATCATTTGTGATTTATGACAACCGCGGCGCGCGTCTGTCTGACCACCGGTGTAGTGAACTCATCAAGGGTTAATGAGCAGCCGCAGACTGAACTGTGAAGGCGGAGTTGGTTTATCTCCGTTTGCAGTTGTTTAATTTTACTTCGTTATAAACAACAGACACGTGCAGATTGGGGGTTTGGGTGTTTGAGCTCCTGCCCTTTATTCGCTCGGAGATAATGTTCGTCCTTAAAATGAAAGTGCCCCCTCCTTTGTGCAGGGATCCTCTTTCCGCAACACCCCCAACGCTCTTTAGCATCGCGATCATCCCGGGCCCTGATCGTTAACCAGAGTGGTTAACAAGCACCAGTTTTGCCTTCAAAATCTTTTTCAAAATGAGCAACCAACTTTCTGTGGTAAAGTAATCTCCCTGTGTGTTATTCTACTGTACTGCAGAGGTGTAGATGATGTCTGCAGCACAGAATGATGACGTGTCGCTCGAAGATTATGTAAACATGAAATCCGACATAACCGTTCACACTGCGGTCGCATTGCAAAACATCAGATCTGTGTCTGATTTAAGACTACATATGAAAGTGGCACAAATCTGAAGTGAAAAGATCAGATTCCATGCGGTTTGGGCTGTTCACACTGTCAAGACCTGAGTCACATATGGGCCAAAAGATCAGATTCCGCCCACATTTGCCTGCAGTGTGAACGTAGCCTATGGCTGTTTCTCAATATGCATTTTTGTCTGTACTTGCGTTTTTATGTCCTCGTGAAACCTCATCAACCGTGACTGCTGTTCATTTGATATAACACAGGAGAAGCAGACATGCATGTGGGAGTGGTGGGCGGGGAGAAGCAGCTCATTTGTATTTAAAGCTACAGGCTACAAAAACAGCTACACTGTACTCAGACACCAAAATGGCCAGATTCTGGAGGCTATAATAATTTATCTGATGAGTTTTTTGAGCTGAAACTTTATAGACACATTCTAGAGACATCAAATGCTTATCTTACATCTTGTAAAATGGGTAAAATAGGTGCCCTTTAAAGTGAAATAACAGAACATAAACAAAGGAGAAAATGCTAATTTAGAAAAAATAAATAGAAAATAAAGTCTTTTGCGTCTGAAACTAATTTTAATCAATTTCTTTGGTTAAATTGAGCTACTGACATCACTCCAAGCTTTTTTCAAGGACCATGGTGGTTACAGTGCAAGTAAAATATTTCATAATATAGTTATTATAATATAATTATATATTACAAAATGTACTTATGTTACATTTTATAAATGAAAGTTCATCACATGTGCTTTTTGCAGTTTGGAGTGGATAACATAAATGCAAAACAATGTGTATAATCTGAAGATATTTTTTCCTCAACAGCCCTGCTAAGGTCAAGGAATGTCTGCTTCCTAACATAGAGAAATATCGGCCTCTTAACCTTCGGGAACTTTGTGATGATGAGTGGATAACAACAACTGAGGACTATTGTGCACACAAATGTGGTATGTACAAATATTGTTTGCTTTTTTTTTTGCTAAAGAGGTTATGATGCTCTTTAATGTTTTCATTCACTGCATAAATGCTTTTCTTACTTAGAGAATTTGTCTTGTTTCCAGTCCAAATGTCTAAACATTTTTAAATCAAGAAACATTTTCTAGACAAGTACAAAGTATTGGGTTGTTTTCAGAAATAATCAGTCAAAATTCAGTGAGTTTTTCCTTAAAACAAGCAAAATAAAAAGCATATGGGGTAAGCAAAATAATCTTACTTAGCCATTGGCAGGTTATTAAGAAACAGACATAAGAAAAAGAAAATTACTTTAACGCATGTTAACCTATTTTAGTACACTCAATAAAGAAAATAATGACCTTTGCGTGTTTTATTTAAAGCAGGGGTGTCAAACTCAGTTCCTGGAGGGCCACAGCCCTGCACAGTTTAGTTCCAACCCTGCTTCAACACACTTTCCTGTAGGTTTCAAATAAATCTGAAAGACTTAATTAAGTTTGATCAGGTCTGTTTAATTAAACTAAACTGGGCTGAGCTGCGGCCCTCCAGGAACTGAGTTTGACACCTGTGATTTAAAGCGTCATACAGAGCACAGTCTGAGCCAGCATATGGCGCCATTTTAAATAATTCAGTTGTTGATAAATTTACAAACATTCCATGCCACAGAAAAAAAAACACATTATGAAATAACCATCATGTCAGTGTCTTTACTAACATTTCGGATTTTTTGCTTGTTTTCACCAGGCCCTGTTCAGCTGGTGAACATAAACCGAAATCTCAGCTTTGTTTTCAAGGGAGAGAAACCTGAGGAGAAACTGCTGACAACAAACCAGCTTTTCTTCCCTGAGGTACTGTAGATATGACCTATTGCAGCTCAAAATTGCTAGCAGATAGCAATTCCATACAAATGTCAACCTTGCTATAAAAAATTTAATTTTTACCAAAATATCAAAACCCTTGCTAGGTTTTTTTGTGTAGGCTTGTATTTTACAGCAGCGGTTCCCAACAGGGGGGTCCTGGCCCACAAGGGGGCCTCAGCGAGCTCTGTGAGGGGGTCGCATCATATTTTTAAAATTAAACATTTTTTAGCAGTCAACAATCATGTTGCCTTTGTTCATTTTATACCCTGGCTGAGCAAAAAATTGACAAATTTGTAATTTGTCCTCCACAATAAATACAGAGGCTGCGTCTGAAACCGCCTACTACTCGGTAGGTAATGCATTTGTTTTTGTAACATAGTACTCGGCCGTTAGAAAAGTAAGTTCCATAAAGTATGAATGTGAGTGTGGAAGTATGCGGTTTCAGACGCAGCAAGAGTCTCACTGTTTCGCCTTCAGCAGCTATTAGTAATGACCCAAGCACACTGGACCCAGGTAAGAAAGCTCCAAACATTTCGCTAGCGCTACATTACAGGAAACATTTGTTTACATTACATTAAACATTACTCCAAACATTTAGCAGCGCTAGCAATACAGGAAACACGAAATGCAGGAAATACCAAGATAGTTACCTGAACTATGGTTTTATTCCATTTTCTCGAAGCAGAGTCCCTGACCCAGACACAGTGTATTATCTGCACCAAAGTTCTTGCTAACAAATGCATGAGGCCGTCCAAATTAATAAGACATTTGCAGACGACTCATCCCCAATACCGCAAGATGCACCCAACACAAATGGCCCACTGATGTTTTGCTTTTATATTTTACTATTATTTGTAAATAAACATATCTAGATGAAGTAATAAACATACCGTTTGTTTGAATAACGGAGAGACGTAGCATCTATAACCAAGCTCATGAATGCAAAAATATAAAATAAAATCAGTCATTTTTGTTTTATAGTGAGCGGACTCTTCTCCTTTTGATTAGCATTATTTCTTTTAGGTTGTTTAGTTTAATTCACAGAATTTCTACTAAGTATGTTGTATACCGCAAACTCTAACATTATTTGGTCACATCCATAACGTATGTTTATTTCCCTTTTAAATATATAAAATTTTTACAGATTGATATTTTTCTGATCCCATAACTCTGTGCTCAGTTGTTTTAGACCATACAGTTGAAGTCAGAATTATTAGCCCCCCTGAATTATTAGCCTCGCTTTATATTTCTTTCCCCAATTTCTGTTTAACAGAGAGAAGATTTTTTCAACACATTTCTAAGCATAATAGTTTTAATAACTCATCTCTAATAACTTATTTATTTTAACTTTGCCATGATGACAGCACATAATATTACACTAGATATTTTTCAAGACACTTCTATACAGCTTAAAATGACATTTAAAGGCTTAACTAGGTTAAAACCTTAGGTTTGTTTTGCAGACAATTGAAAACAAATAATGCTTAAAGGGGCTAATAATATTGACCTTAAAACGATTAAAAAAATTTTTTAAATCTGCTTTATATTCTAGCCAAAATAAAACAAATAAGACTTTTTCATAAAGAAATAATATCAGACCTACTGTGAAAATTTCCTTGCTCTGTTAAACATCATTTCGGAAATATTTAAAAAAGAAAAAAAATTCAAAGGGGGGCGAATAATTCTGACTTGAACTGTATATACAGACATTTTAATATAACCTTAACAAATATACTTTCTCTGTGAATTTATACTTTGAGTTTTTCCTGCAAATGTCACATTCGTAACGCTGGAACTGCTCTAATTGACAAGTGTCTGCTTTATCAGATAAACCGCACTCAGCTCCCAGTGCATGTGGATGGATCCAGCATCAGGAATTTGAGCTGTGTTCAGTTTGGTTGGCCTGATCTGGATGGAAACTTCTACGGCACAACATCACAGGAGCAGTTCCTTCCTAAAGAAGTGATCCGTCCCAAGCCACCCATCTACCCGCAGAGTTATGTGCTGTATGAGCAAGGTACTTTTGTAATACTGACCCCTGAACAGTCACTTAAAATGACCTGCATGCAAGGACAATATTGTACAGATATTGTTATGGAGGTGGCACGTGGCTCAGTGGTTAGCACTGTCACCTCACAGCAAGAAGGTCGCTGGTTAAGCCCCTTCGGGTTAGTTGGCATTTCTGTGTGGAGTTTGCATATTCTCCCCGTGTTGGCGTGGGTTTCCTCCGGGTGCTCCGGCTTCCCCCACAAATCCAAAGACATGTGCTATACACTGTAATAAAATGCAGGATTCCACACAATTCCCAACACAAATTAAGTTAATTTAACACCTTTAATAAATTTATGTGGATTGAACAAAACAATTAAGTTGTCCCAATGAAATTTCAAGAATTGTGTTGTTTCAGCTTAACCAAAAGCAAAACCAAAAAAATGTTTTGAGTGTAGGTGAATTGGGTAAGCTAAAAGTGTATTTGTGTGAATGAGTGTGTATGGGTGTTTCCCAGTGATGGGTTGAAACTGGAAGGGCATCGGCTGCGTAAAACATATGCTGGAATAGTTAGTGGTTCATTTCGCTATGGCAGGGCTATTCAATTGGTGGCCCGCGGGCCAAACCCGGCCCTCGAGGCAATTTGTTCCGGCCCCTAAAATAGTGTGACCAAGACATCAAAAATAAATTTAGTTCAGTCAAAAAACGTCTGCTATAGTTATGAAGGGACGTGTGTCTGTTCAATACAGCAGTTAAAGGCTGCACGGAGCACCTTAAAGTCACCTGACATTAAGCAAGTGGCACGAGCAGCCGAAAACATTTGGATATGTTTATAGAAAAGGTTTTTTGTACAATGCACTGATATCGTTGATAGGGATGCAATGATTAGCCGATTTCACTATTATCCCCACTTTTAATCATTAAAAGCTTCTCAACGCCACATTTCTGTTGCACGGAAAAAAGCTACTCCAACGAGTTATGCCAATACGCACGCACATTAGATTAACTATAGCAGCAAGCCATTGACATATTGCGTTTTTCCGTGCGCAAGTATTTCCAATTGAGACGTGCGCATATTGGAAGTGGTGCATGCACGGCTTGCAAGCAAACCGACACACTCGCGCCCTGCAGAAGCGGCACACAGTAGAAATTATCTCAGGCTGTAGTGGTGAGAGTTGTGCGTGGCTTTTAGTGCAATGTAAACAAAAGATATGTAAGATGAATTATTAAAAAATGATTAAAATGATTATGTATGTTTGAACGCAGATAATAACAGCAGTTCATTTAAATTCTTAGCTATTATTTAGCTTAAAATAACATTAGACAAATACTATTTTTATTTATTCTTATTTTTATGTATTTATTCTTTGTTCTGTCATTTATTTTGATTGTAAAATTATCAGTCATGTTTAAATCAAAAACCTTTTTATTTATTTTTAAGTCCAAAGAGAGAACTGGTCTATTGTTTGTATTTTATTAATATGTTGTGCTGTATTTGGTTACTGAACATAAACAACACTTTAAAACATAAGCAGTTTTCTTGTTATTTTCTAAACTAGTCGTGTTTTAAATGTAATAAAAGTATAATAATGATGATAACCCTGAAACCATGATTATTCTTCAGACTATAATCGTACAACTAAAATCTATAATCGTTGCATCCCTAATTGTTACGCAGTTAAAAAAATAACATATGAATGTGTCTGAATCTAGAAGAAGCCTACTTGAGCAATACACTGATTTTGTGCCTCGAAATACAACATTTGGATATGCTTGTAAAAAACGGCACATTGTACAATGCAGTGATGTTATGTAGATTCAAAATACAACATATTAATGTTTTAATGTAGAAAAAGTCAACGTGGGTGTCTTAAGGAGCACAAATACAGCATATGAGCTCGTGTATTGCTGCTGTGTCATCACTTATATTGCAAGTCATATCTCTCCGGCCCCCCGTTTGGGATGCTTTTCATGAACTGGCCCCCATGACAAACTAATTGAATAGCCCTGCGCTATGGCGACCCCAGATTAATAAAGGGACTAAACCGAAAAGAAAATGAATAAATAAAAGACAAGTGGTTTACTGACTAAACAAGAGTTAATTAATATTCATGCAATTAATGAAAAGATAAGATTAAAAAAATTATAAAACAACATATTTAAAACATATATTGTTTAACTTATATATATAATATCTAATAATATGTAAATATAATCTGCTTGTATTTTTTAGAGCCAGATCGGATGCTTACAACTGTGCAGAAAGATTTTGTGACCCTGATTGCTAGAAGACAGGGACTGAGCCCAAGTCAACTTCACAAGGTAAATATGCACTTATCAAATATCTTTGTTTTCCTTTTATACTGTAGTTTAGTTTGTTTTAGCTGAAAGCATGTCATTAATAGTCAATACATATCAAAATTGTCCATTGGGTGACCTATATGCCCTTTTTTACAAGATCTAAAATAAGTCTCTGATGTGCCTGGAGTGTGTATGTGAAGTTTCAGCTCAAAATACCACACAAATAATGTTTTATAACTCTCTGAAACTGACCCTTTCAGGCTTTGATAATAATTGTGGTGTTTTGGTGACTGTCGCTTTAAATTCAAATGAGATTGTGCTCTTTTCAAAAGAGGGCGGGACTACAAATGCCTACGTGTCAGCTTAGTGGCAGATTTAAAACAGGACAAACATCCTATGCTAATGAGGATGAGATGGTCACTAGTGGGCGGGGCTTTCCCCCTCTGATGACACGTGCAACGGGAATGTCACTTCAGCAGAGTGTTTTATCAAGTGTGATTATAAACAATAAAATATACACCTTTTAACATTAGAAGCTAGTTATATTCACACACTTTTGCCACACAAATGTGTTTAAACCCCTTATAAAAGTGTTTTTTTTGCATAATAGGTCCTCTTTAAAGAGCAGTGATTATGCAAATATAAGTCTTTTTGTGTGATGCACCCACCTTTTTATTGGCTGAGTGCATCTTTACAGCTGATTTTCACCTTGCACTGATTTATGTTAGGTAAAAGACAGCCATATCAAGCCTCTGCACGGCAAACAAGATTTCAGGACAACCCACAAGGAAGCTTTTATGCTCAAACCCTTCTGCAAGCCATCTCTAATCAACCCAAACCAACGGCACGTCAGCCATATTGCATTTTGAGCTAAAAAGCATCCAACAAATGTATCAGTGGCCACAATTTAGCTACAATAAATCAAATTTTGGCAGCAAATTGTTTGCGTTTGGCAGTCTGTGTGTCATTTCTTATGATTTATTGTTTGTCTTTATTATTATTTCATGACTGTTAGATTTAATTTAATGACAAACAGCTGATAACACACACACTTTAGCATTAAAAGCACAAGTACATTTGTTTGGAGTGCCTTTTTATGTGCTTAACTCTAAAACTTAATTAAAACTTAAATTAAAACTTGCATATTTTAATTATCGATTGTCTGTGCATTATGTTCTGTTCATTATATGCACAGCTACTGTTTTTCAGCTAACGTTAAACTTCCGGTGAAAGGTTAATGTGACTATTTTCAATTTTATGAGGTTGTTTTTGCAGCATCGATGTTGTGATGTAATTACAATACATTCAATGAAATAGACTTAAGCATTCATTTACTTGTTTAAGCAACGAGATGAAAGACCATGTAAACGCTAGCGCCATCAGTAGCAGCAGGCTAGCCCAGAAACTCCATTGAAAATATTGGGGTAAAGTCATTCATTCATTCGTTTTCTTTTCGGCTTAGTCCCTTTATTAATCCAGGGTTGCCACATCGGAATAAACCGCCAATTTATCCAGCACATGTTTTACGCAGTGGATACCCTTCCAGCTGCAACCCATCTTTGGGAAACATCCATACACACTCATTCACTACGTACAATTTAGCTTACCCAATTCACCTGTACTCCATATGTCTTTGGACTGTGGGGGAAACCGGAGCACCCGAAGAAATCAGGTGAGAACATGCAAACTCTAGACAGAAACGCCAACTGACCCAGCCGAGGCTCGAACCAGCAACCTTTTTGCTGTGAGGCAACAGCACTACCCACTGCGCCACCTATTGGGGTAAATTTCCATATTTTAAAGACCTGACGGAAAAATGGAATTTAATGCAGTGCTTTTTGTCCGCTCTGAGACCCACATTATATCGTATATCAATAAGGTGGTGAAGGTCACCGATTTAAAAAAAATCATATATTAAAGTTGGCGAATTTATAATAGCATGACAGTTCACCATAAGCTCTTGGGCTGGCTGACTGAAAATTAAACGTCTGTGTGCATATACCCCATTACAATACTGTATATTCATAACCACACTCAACTGCATATTAAAAATGAGTTGAAACAACAATTCTTGAGTTTTCTTTGCGATAACATAATTGTCTTATGTTCAATCAACTTAAATTTGTAAAAATAAGTTACTCACTTTTTGAGCATCCTCAATTGGTTCCAAACCCTCAATTGGTTCATGAAAGAAGGTATTTTAAAAGCTGAAAACCTGTAAACAATGACGTCCATAGTAGGAAAAACAAATACTGTGGAAGTCAATGGTTACAGGTTACTAAAATTTTACAAAATAACTTATCTTCTACACTAAAACCCAACACTCAACTTTATCAAATGAAATGAGTGTAGTTAACTCAAAATGTACTGAAAGTTAAATCTACTCATTTGAAAAGAGTTTTGAACTCAGTGTTAAAAGTAATGAATTAAATACTTCATTGCTTCAACTTACATGGAGTAGGTTTACAGTACTCATAGATTAGTTTTTTAACTCAAATGGTTTGTTGCAATCTGCTTTCTCAAATGGTTTGAGTTGCCTTAACTTACTGGGTTTTACAGTACTCAATTGGTTTGAGTTCTCTTCATTTACTGTGCTCAGATTGCTTCGTTTACTCAAATGGAGTAAGTTCACAGCACTCATTAGGATTAGTTTTTGAACTTAAATGGTTTGTTGCAATCGGTTACCTCAAATGGTTTGAGTTGCCTTAACTTTTTTGGGTTTTACAGTGTAACTGGCAGAAAATTAAAAGTCTGTGGAAATACCCCATTACAATTCATAACCACACTCAACTACATATTAAAAGTGAGTTGAAACAAAACTATTCTTGAGTTTTCTTTGCAACAACCTATTTGTTTAGGTTTAATCCACTCAAATTTGTTGACATTAATAAGTTACTCACTTTTTAAGATCTAATCAGTAGGCATCAAACCTCTCACAGAGTCACACAAGCAACTGCAAATGGTGACTGTCTTATTTCAAAGTGTAAGACCTCTTGGTCAATCTGTTTTCTCTGTTAAGGGAACCAAATTGTGGAATGATTTACCTGTTAGATGACGCAGTGACACAGTAGGTAGTGCTGTTGCCTCACAGCAAGAAGGTCGCTGGTTTGAGCCTCAGCTGGGTCAGTTGGTGTTTCTGTGTGGAGTTTGCATGTTTTTCCTCCGGGTGCTCCGGTTTCCCCCACAGTCCAAAGACATGCTGTACAGGTGAATTGGGTAGGCTAAATTGTCCGTAGTGTATGTGTGAATGAGTGTGTATGGATGTTTCCCAGTGATGGGTTGCAGCTGGAAGGGCATCCGCTGTGTAAAACATATGCTGGATAAGTTGGCGGTTCATTCCGCTGTGGCGACCCCGGATTAATAAAGGGACTAAGCCGAAAAAAGATTTTAACTGGATTTCCCTATTAGCCTAAAATGAGAAAGTAATATAAAAGTTTTAGTAGTGTACCTAAAATGTGGTTAAAAACAAAATGGCAGTGTTTACACAAATCCACTATTAGTTTGTTTGATCATGCCGCCTTTGCTTTTGCCTTATAGCATAGGTCTCAAACTCGATTCCTGGAGGGCCGCAGCTCTACACATTCTTGCTCCAACCCTAATCAAACACAGCTGATGAAACTAATCAAGGTGTTCAAGACTGCTAGAGACTATTAAGCAGGTGTGAGTCAGAGGTGGTTTGGAGCTAAACTATGCAGAGCTGTGGCCCTCCAGGAATTGAGTTTGAGACCACTGCCTTATGGCTTGTTTCCACTGAGTGGTACGGTACGGGTCGGTACGCTTTTATGGCCGTTTCCACTGTCAAAAACCGTACCGAACCGTACCATACCACTTTATCGGCACCCTTTCGAAAGGGTACCAAACACGAGAAAGGGTCACAAAAGGGTCCCAAAGGCGGAGCTAGACGCGCAGCTGAACGCTATTGGTTTACAGAGATACGTCACGAGCTCACGCAACAAACCAGAATGAAAACAAAGGAGCCACCATGTTTTCATACACAGCCGAGAGACTATATATACATATAATCACATATAATAACGAGCCCTGTTCGATCTGGGCTCAAATGAACATTGTTGTCATCTTGATGAACAGCAACAAAACCAAAAAAAAGAGCAGATTTTACCCTGTGTCCTGTAGTTTTTTACGAGCCAGTCTGAAGCGCGAGCGTTTTTTTGCTTGCGCGAGCCGCGCGTTCATATTTGAAATAAAAAACTTCTTGAGCTGATGATAATAATGTGCGCTTGATTATTGACGTGCTTTTGAAACCTGATCCTGTCAGAAACTGACAAACGCGAGAGTGACGCACCAAAAAAATAAAGCCGGAAATTATTATTTCAGCAAATGTGAACAAACTGCCATGTTTAACTATTATCATCACCTTTTGGACTATTATGAACTCAGAATGATGGAATTACTCTCTAACAAGAGGCTACACGTGCTGCTGAAGATTACAGACACATTTAATCATGAGAGGTCTGCTGACTGTGGGCTCTATTTCCTGCTGTTTTGAACCTAAATAAGGACTAAATGTCTGCTGTTTGTAGTTTCTCTGTTATTAGTAACATATCAGAGACTGTAAGGGTCTGTATGTGTTTATATATGTTCATTTATTTATTTATTTGATATAATTGCAGACATTACAGTCGGCTATTTCACACTGTCATTGATCTGCAGTTATAATCAACTCATGTTCATAGTAAAGTTAGTAATAAACATTTATACACCAGTATTTATGTGTGTAAAGCATCTGTTTTGTGAGAAGTGCTTCTCATATGATATGTGAGCGACCCGTACAGCTTTACTTTAGACATTTTCTCGAGCGAAAATGACGTCGACTGCAACTTTCTGTCGTACACCACGCCCACCAAAAGAGTACCATTGGTACACTTTAAGCAGTAGAAACGCAAGCCTGATAAAGATGACCCGTACTGTACTGTACCAGTCAGTGGAAACGAGCTATTATAGCAACTTTATGTAAAGAATTACAATGTTTTTGTGTTTATAATGTGTTTTAATGTTTATAATAATGTATATGTATCTGTCTTTATTTTAAATTTATGTCAAGCTGTTGAGAATGTTGAAAATTAGCAAGTCTGCTAAAACACTTAAATGCATTTGGTTGTCCAGTGTAATTGTGATGTCCATGTCAAAATAAATAAATAAATAAAAATTAATCACCCTCAAGTGGTTCCAAATCTTTTTGAGTTTCCATTGTCTGTTAAACACAAAAGAAGATATTTTGAAGCAAGCTGAAAACCTGTAAACATTGACTTTTATAGTCAATGTTAAAATAAGTACTATGATTGGTTACAGGTTTCTAAAACTTTTCAAATTAACTCGTGCTCATCAACAGAAAGACACTGTTAAAGGTTTGAAAGGGGTAAATGGTGACTAAATTATGACAGTTTCAGATTTTTTTGATCAAACTATCACTTTTAATTCAAAGTCAAAGTGTTTTGACCGGTTTTGAATTCCAGTCCGGGTTTCCCGCAGAGCCCACCAGCTCCGCCATATTTACTCCAGTCCGGGTTTTTAGTTTAGCCGCAGTGGCGCGGCAGTAAAACAAAAGACAGTCGGCCATTACAGTGGAGATTTTCAGCTGCAGTTTATTATTTTCTCGTCGCATGAACACAAGACCTTCATAATTATCTACATTATTCAATATATCATTCTTTGGATTAAAATGACGTAATAGGAGCCTGAGAGCGGACGGTGAGCATTGTTGATTTAGCCTCAGAGAGCCTGTCTGTATCTTAATGACGAAGCTTAAACGTTTCTGGTTATCCCAAGCAATACATGTGATATTTGTTGTAGAATAAGTTACTGAATTAAAAGCTAAAATTATGTAAACTGGCTTAAATGTGACGTACTGTTATGGCCCTCACACGCGCCACTACCGCGTTCACATTTCCACTCGTGCGCGCGCGTCAGCCCATATCTGAAAATAATGACAGTTTACGGTCATTAAAACTAACTCGACACTAATACCTTCGTATTATTTATTCTTTTTTTTTCAACTTTACAAAACAGTGCAGTGTTTTAATCGAAGCAACAGCTTGTGTGAGTAGTCACACGAGGATTAGAGGCAGGGTCTCCCTAGGAATTTTACTATAGTAAGTACTATAGTAAATAGAAGTTGGTTTTATATTCACGCATTCAGACGTTCTCCTTGATAATATAATTTAGGAAATGTATTGTTTGCTGATTCTAAATAATGAAATCATATTAGCAGCTAATGACTATTAAAGTACAGCATTGTTTACAGTCAGTTAAATGGTGCTAATGTTGTTTTGAGGTCATTCTTAGATGTGATTTCAGACCGAATATTCAAAGTACCATGGTAAACAATATAGAGAGTGTGTCACTGAACAAATGTGTGAATATAAAACCAACTTTACCTCCGTCTATAGTAAGTTATACTACTGTAAATCATTACACAACACAAACATTACAAATTATAAAACATAATTTTTAACAAATAAACATCTTACTTTAGTCTTTAACTGTTGTGGTGGTATATTTTACTAGAAAGTGATATAAGTGTTAAAGAAGTGTACATGTATTGAATGTTCCCTTTAAATGTAAAAGAACATATAACAAAATCTTTAAGACATTATTATATTGATACTTAAAAATGATAGAGGTAAAGTTGGTTTTATATTCGCACATTCAGACTTTCCCCTTAATAATACAATTTCATAAAAGCATTATTCGCAAACTCTAAATAGCGAAATCATATAAGCAGCCGATGACTATCAAAGTACAACATTGTTCAGTCAAATAAACAGTGGTAATGTTGTTTTGAAGTCATACTTGCATGCTAATTCCGATCGAATATTCAAAGTAACATAGTAAACAATATAGAGACTTCTAAATGAACGAATGTGCGAATATAAAACCAACTTTACCTCTATTTTAAAACGTATATTTTACGACAATGTACATTTCATTAAATGTCTCTCATGTTGTAAGTACATTTATTTATTACTTATTAACACGCTTGCCATTTAAATCATTTGGTGAAATACTTATTTTGTTTGCTGTTTACGGTTAACTATACTAAACTGCTATACCCTATTGTAATTTCGTCATTACATAGAGGATTCATTATTATTTACAGAAAATATATACATTATAATTACCTGTAATGCGTGTCAGTACAATCAGTGGTACACTGTACCTGTTTTTCAGGAACAATATTAAATCAATAGCATATACAAGTAAGTTTTACAATTTTTGTCTCACTTATATAGAACTTGGTTACATTTTGTACATGCAATTTATTTAATATGTATTGTGCGTTATTTAAGCGTGAGCAAGACAATTCAAAAGTCCTGATTATGTTTTGAATTTTTATACATTTTATAATCTCTTCATGAGTTCTCCGCTGATAAAAAAAACAACATTGCGCATTCACAGATTACAAGAGCATTTAGCCCAGCACATATTGCCAAATATGCGTCACTAGGAAAGCAAAAGAGACATTAAAACTATATTGAGAAAACATTACTTATATTTTGTACCCATTTATATTCTTTAACTCTTTCTCCACCCCTTTTCTCCACTTTTTTTACTTTTACTTCCCCACTTTCATCTTGTGGAACTGTATTTATATTGCAATATTTATCGCAGAAAAATAAAATATCGCAATATAATTTTTTTCCCAATATTGTGCAGCTCTATAAAACAATATGCTTAATAATTTAATTCAACTTTATTTCTCTAGCGCTTTTACAATGGAGATTGTGTCAAAGCAAATTCTCACAGACGATTATAGTAAATCAAAACAGTGTCAGTCCAGTTTTCAGTGTTTAAGTTAAGTTCAGTTTAGCTCAGTTCAGTGTGGTTTAATAATTACCACTGAGAGCCCAAACACTGAAGAGCAATACCATGGATGCTCGTCGAATGTTAATACTAACAGATTGTTTCATTCTAGGGTTCATGTTTGCAGTGCAAACGTCTCTTTTGTTTTTGTGGGAAGTGTGGGACTAGAGGATCATGTTCCGTCCGGGAGGAGAGCGAGACTTCCAGACGTCAGCCCGGAGGATGGGGACGTCCTTGCTCTTCCAGCTGTCGGTTCACGAGCGAGAGTTGGACCTTGTTTTTTTGGACCACAGCTATGCCAAACCCTGGAACGCCCACCCAGATGCCAGCAGCGCCCGGCCCACCCGCATGCTGTTTGTCACCCCTCGACGGCAGCCGGAAGCGTCTGGGTGAGTGAAGTAACCTACAAGAAAAACCTAGCTACTCGTTTACATTCGTCATCTTTTACAGCTGGTGTCATTCTCTGAGCAATTCCATGCAAATTTAAACCTTGCCATGAAAAAAATAAAGTTTTAAACTAGGGGTGTGGACCTACACTGGTCTCACGGTTTGGTTCGGTTACGATTATCATGCCATCAATTCGGTTCAATTCGATATCTCGGTGCATCACGGTGCGTTGACGATGCTTTCCATACATAATTTGATTTTTTCTTTACAGCACAAAATGTTTTTTTTATTAAAATCTATAAATATATTAATATTTATATATTATTTGTAATACAATTTTGTCCTTTAATACAAGCAGTAAGATATATGAACTGTACCTTTAATTTTACCTGCTCAACAAAAAAAAATGTTGTGAATGTTTTAGACAAAACTCAAGTACATACACAGACGAAAACATGAGCATTTATAGCAAACAAACTAATATAAATATTATCCCGCTAGCTTTTTGAGCGCTGACAAGCGAGGTCTTAAACCCTTATGATCGGTCATTGTCTTCACCCGCTCAACAGAAAGGGCTGCGGTTGGCATTAGAAGTGAAAGCGCTGTTCACTGATGAGTGACGCGGGAAGAACAGCCATGGTTACAGTCTATATGAGCATAATACGCGGTTATCACAGGTAATCCATAATAGACGTGGCGAAAAAAAACTCGCACCTCAGGCACGCTGGTGTCTGGATCCACAAGTATCACTTTAACAGCCGAGAGGAGAGAAAAGTTAACCCACGAACACCCCAGCGGGCCAAATGTCTAAAGTGTGTGTGTCTGTGTGTGTGTGTGTGTAAGTGAGAAAGGCAGAGATGAATTTTTACAGCATTTCTCCCTAGTAGTGCAATAGCGGCTCGTGCTGTACCTCCTTCAGTGTCAGTGAAAGACTGTCCAGCACACTAACAAGCAGTAAATCGTGCACAGTTATTTACCTTTTAAGTAGTAGGAGCGGTTTATTTACTCGCCCTCGCCTCCTTCACCATAGTATTCTACCATGACATTGCGCATAGGGGATAAATGACGTCAGTATGTAATAACCGGTTATGACCTATTACTGAACCAATATCGAATTGTCCCCATCTGCATCGCGGTGCACCAAAGAAACAATTAATTTCCTCTAGGATTTTTTTTTCCAGCTGTGGCGGCAGCCTTTTTTTTTTTTACACAGATCTGCCAACTATTTTAAAGACAAATATTACACGCAGTATCAAGTCGAGATCGCATTCATGTAATACTAGCATGTGAATCTCTTTGCTTGCGCGCCGATTTCCTCTGTTCGTGCACAAAACGTCTTGCACGCCCTCAAATATACTCTGCTCAAGTGCAGATCTTTATGTGCGCTGTCAAATAAACACTGCTGAGGTGCGATTTAGTGCATTTTTGTGTGTTTTGCGACATTAATGCGTCCTGAAGTAAAGTGAAACGGCTATAAACTCCAGCAACATAAAGTCATTGTATGCAGAGCCAATGACCTTTATCAATAAAGTATACTTATATGGAAACTGTGTTCATCTTAACTGAAAGCTACACCGTGTTTGCTGGCCTCACGCATCACACAGCAGTCAGTCAGTCAGCATGTCACCTTAAAGGTTTGAACAAATAGCGCACAGCACTACGGTTAAAGAAGAGTTTGTGCTGTTTAATTCACTTCCCTATCAATATGTTTTGGTGCGATTTATAACCCGCTATAAAAAAAAAAACACGACTGAATGTTTTAAATGCGTTGTACTGTAGCCAAGGCGGGATGAATTTTGGTGTGGCGGCCCGCCACGGAAGAATGAATGTAGCGGAAACCTTGAATTTTGACACCCCTATTTTAAACCAAAGTAGCAAACCCTTTTTAGGTTTTTTGTGTAGGCTTGTATTTTACAGTAGTGTTAAAAAGGCATGCGCTAATAAAAATAGTTTATCTGTGGTTGTGGTCAGATCATCTTAAACAAAAGTTACTTTAATGGTATGCTGGAGTGGCTTCATTTGTTTTGCAAATTAAGTATTATTTAAACGTTAATTTATTAAACATTATTATAGTGCTCCGCATATTATGTTTTAACCCCCCCCCCCCCCCCAAACTTGGATGAAAGCCATATATGCGAAGATACTAACTAGTTTAAAAATGAAGTTCTCTGTAATAAATTGAAATGACGCAGGGAAAGAGTATTGAACACATGAAGAAAGAAAAGTGTAGAAAGGCAGTGAAAGCCCAGACAGCAGCTGAAATCCCTCAGTAGTTCTTCAGTAACCCTCTGCCTCTGAGGAAGACATCTACATCAGTAGGAGGATGAAGATGAAACCAGGGTGAACATTTCAGCAAGACAATGATCCAAAAGACAGCCAAGGAGACTCTCAAATGCTTTCAGAAATGAAAATCAAGCTGTAAAATGGCCCGACCAATCACCTGATCTGAATGCGATAGAAAATACAAAATAAAGATCAGATTTGATAGACGAGACCCACAGAACCATCAAGATTTTTTGTGTTGTTTTATTTTTATGTTTGTATTGGTTGGGTTTTTACCAAAATCTGCTTCAATTCCATGTTAACAGCTCCTTTAGAAATATTATTCCTATGATTATTCCCGTGTTCAATATAGGGATGTTAACGATTACTCGATCATCGATTAATTGTCGATAAGCCTTTAATCGATAGACCTTATCGATGACCAATTAAGCATGGACATTTAAAGGATAAGATATGCTTTGCGCAGTAAGAGACTTATTCACGACTTTACACATTACATAATCAAGTGTGTGCAGTTTACATGACCTTTTGGAGTCACTCTCTTGACATTGCATATAGGGCGATGCATAAAACCCTAATGCGAGGATCTCGGTTATATCCACAGGTGCTGCCGTTAATCCGCAGGTTAGGTAATAAAAAAATAGGTTGCATGATATTTAAGTATGGGTGGGTCACGCGTGGATGAGATCAATCATTGGTTATGCAAACTTTTAACTATTCTCTAAAATATTTAGGTCTTTTAAGCAATCCTGACAGACTGGCACAAATATGCTTTCATTTTAAAAATTGCTCGTCACGGCCAGACATGCGGTGAACATCTCTCATCATCAATCACTCTCAGTCTGGGAATATGTTTTGTGCTGCGAATTTTGTTAAGCCTGTCCTGCCTCATTGTGGTCAAACTACTTGATTTAATGGAGGATATCTTGTATTGAGGAGGATATAGGCAAAGATATCGCAGAAAGCTGAGACCTATGACGACTTTAAAGATGATATTTAGCTTGTTTCGCATTAATGTAGATATATTACATGTTTTAATTACATTATTGAATAAAATGAATAGCATTATTGTATTTAATCATCATCATTAATAATGAATAAACAAAAAATAATTTGACAGCTTCAGCTGTTTACATCAACATGACCGGCACTTTCGGACTTCAGCACCACTCGTCTTTAGCATCGCATCTTTAGCATGAATTGAAATAGACTTTCCTTCCTAAAGGAAAAAATACAATATTTTTTTTAAATTGCAAGGCGATTATAGTCATGTATTCGCAATTTCACATAAATCAGCATGCAAAAAATGTATTATATCCATTTTCTCTCTCTCTCTCTTTCTCTCTTTCTCTCAGCAGCAGCACTACCATACACAGCCACATCTCATAGCAAATTAATTTGCAACTTTGTTGCATAAAAAAATAGGCTAAATAACAAAATTTAATTAACAAACAAATTAAATAAAATTATTTGTAAAAATGAAACTACAGAAAAATGAAAATGAAAAGAACTGAAAGCAGTTCAAATGTTCTGTTCTGGAATAACAGGTGTTGCGATCAAATTAACTTGATGGAATGATAAACACAGACACGCGCATTTTTCAGAAAATAAACTTTTTTTTTATAAAAAATAAAATTTTATTTAATTAAAAAATATGTTAGGCCTAGCCTATATTTATTTATATAGGCTATCGTTTTTTTAATAGCCTGTATTAAATTACCATTCATTTTGGCTTTAACGAATAATTGAACCAATTATTAATAAGTTATCAAAGAACATTTTACTGAGCTCAGTGAAAAGTTTTGTATGTAGGCTAATATTAGAGTCATGGCTGCGGCGCATCGGCAATAGCCTATGTCTAAAACGAAACTGTTTCTATTATCAGACAAACAATAAACACATATCCCAAAGCGTAACATTGTGTTATATTTTAGCAAATACAGAGGTGACACTTATAATGATGATCAGACCTGAAGCCGCGGCACGCTCAACTGAAAAACCAGACGTGTGTAAATGCCTTCACTGCATACAAACAGTCACGGTGGTGAGTCCTCCGTCCGCCTCCTGTCTGAAAGGACCTTAATGCATTATTTCTTCTGTGTGAAGATAAATATAATTTAATTTGCTTTTATCCATTTATATTATATGCACTTTGCAGCAGTCCTGCGGATAACGGCATAGAACTATTGAACCACTCGAAGTCACCATCAAATCCTGTCCCGCGCCGCACTGTTGTTGTTGTAGTCTTGTTTGAAATATAATTTCGGTCTCAGCGCCTATTTAGCTGTAAGAGCGCGGTGATTTGCATTGCTTTGAAATATTTTCTAAGATAAAACATATAATGCAATAGAAGTAGATTATTAAATAAGTTTAAAAAAATCTGCCGGAAGTTAAGGCCTATTAAATACGTTTAAAATTAGTTAAATGAATGATCAAATAAGAAACATGACACTGCCGCGCCCCCTCATCGTGTCGGCGATCTAACAGGGGGACAATATGGCGATCTGAAAATGTATTAATTTTATTAATTTATATTGCCCAACACTAGCCGTGAGATAGCATTGGTCTGTCATAGCCTGGGCCAGACGGAATCTGCGGACGTTTTTTGCTATTTTTGCGGAGAATTTTGGTAAAAATCTGCGGATTTCTGCTAAATTAATTTACAAGTATCATAACTAAAACCTTAAAATGTGAAATAAAAAATAATATATTTTTTACCTTTAATTTAATGTTTAAAATGCAAATCCAAATAGATTAACACTAAATAGTTAACTGTAAGTAAATAAACAGAATTAATGATGGGCTAAAAATCTGCGGAAATCTGCAGAATTCTGCGCGCGCAGATTCCGTGTGGGCCTAGCATATGGTCTGTTCTTCACGGAAGCTTTAACAGAAGCGTGTGCCGCATGTTCACCTCTGACATAGGCTACTCAGCCTGTAGCCTAGTTTGGGTTTTTTACATATAATGTTGCATTACTTAAAATGTCTTATTTTTTATTTTTATAGTATATATAGCTATAAAATTAATGCTTCGCCTATTTCGTCGTGACGATTAAGCAATAATCATAATGCATTACATATTCGGCTCATTCTTCAGTAGCCTCAACACAATAGGCTGATAGCCTAAACGGATCGTTTAAAAGAATGAGCGATTAATTGATTAATTGATCGTTAATTTAAATGATCATCGATCACAGGATTTTGTAGAAACTGACATCCCTAGTTCAATACTTTTCTCCCACTGTACAAAGTACTGTCCTTGTAGTGATTTGTATGTTGATAAATAAATGTTGTGATGTTATCCTACAGTGATTCAGATATGTCTATTGACGTGGAGACAGTCACACCCACTCCAATGCCTCTCTATGACAATCAGAAGGCTCGTAGTGTGATGAACGAGTGTGACCGGCATGTTCTGTTTGCCCGGACCGTCGCTGATGGACCGCCGCCTCCCGATGACTGGGAAGAACACATCAACAAGTGAGGAAAAACTGCTGCTGCTGCTTTACTATAGCTCTCCCATGCCTTGTTCCCACTGAGTGGTACGATTCGTTTGGTACACAGTGTTTTCCACACAGGCTGTTTCTCAATATGCATTCAGCGATATTGCCTCCTTGTGTTCTCGTGTAACGTTATTATCAACCGGCAAATTCAGTTCCAAAACTCAAGACCACAAGAACGGAGGATGCGTGAATGTTTCCAGATGCGCTCTTGATATCGAGGATGCACTGATGCAGACTTGAGCGCAAAACTTGCTTGAGAAGTTCCACAAGTCATTGCGGCTGAGTAAAGGAGGTGGGAAGTGCAGCTTTTTATATAGATTTATTATTAAAGTTCAGAGATATACCTTATTTATATCAGGAGTTTCCCTACATGAGAACGTGAAAGTAAACATTACCATGGAAATCCTTATAAAGGCATAAACACATTAAGGATGTTTATTTGCTGAAATTTGTATTAAAATCTGTTTTATTTATATTGCGCAACAGATATGTGTAAGTTTGTGCATGTTATATAAATTGTTATATATAACACGTTATATAAATGACACACTGAGGAAGGCATTGCGCCAAAACGTTTGTGTTTTTGAATCACCCGAAGAATGTAAAAATAAAAACAGCAAGAAGCAATTACTTAATGAGTGCGAATCATTACCTTTTTGAATAATGGTATTGACTAGATTAACGCACCAAAAAGTTTCTTTAAAAACTGCGAGCGCGCAGGGCAGATTTCATTACTTTACTCGTTATATAAATTAAAATGGGGGAAATTTTTTTGTATATATGCTGTTTAAATAATTTTCCGCAAAAAATACGTGAAGGTCATGTGACCATCAGGAAGAACACGGCATCTCATTTTTTACAGGACACGTTCTCTGTTCTCGCGCTCTCCCGAGTTCGTTCTTCCGAGGTAACCTGACAAGAACAGTCTCCACGAAAACACAAGCCCGTTCTCTGCATTCTTGGAATTGAGAAACAGCCATAGATTAGATAGATATTTAGTATTTAGGTGGACTACCCTGGTATACTAACGACTGCCCAAGTATATTTGGAGACCTTTTTTTTTTTTACTAATTATTAGGGCTGTCAATTGATTAAAAAATTAACTAATTAATCACACTTTTTTTGTGTTATTAATCATGATTAATCACGAAAAAAAAAATCCTAAATACAGGCATTGGAAATATAGAAATTGAAAAATTATAATAATAAAGTATTGAATACAAACAATTGTATTCATTGTAAAGTTGTATTGCGAGTTGAGAACATTAATTATAAAGTAGAAACAATTTAGCTTTGTCCTCCTTAACATTTTGTCACCTTGGAATTATAAGGTTCTGTCTGCGTTCTGAATGATTTTGAGATATTAAGCTTCAAAGTTTTTGCATTCCATAGCAAACAGCATGTGTGTAACATTTGTTTTTGTTTTTATAAAAGGTCTTAAAATGTAAACAACTTATAAAAAAACATCCCATAATGTAAATAAGTTGTCATTTAATAAGAATATGTCAATAACTCAATTTTGACAAAAATGTCAGACAGAACCTTATAATTGTAAGGTGACGATTTAACCAGTTGCTAAGACAGACCAGTCTATTGACATTATCGGGGACAACACACACACACACACACACACACACACACACACACAGAGAGAGAGAGTGTGAGAGAGAGAACAGCGCACTCCCTTCAGATCAACACGCACGATCGAATCAAATTTGCTTAAACTAAGCGTTCTAAAGTATGGCTTTATTTCTCAATCAAGGATTCTGACACATCAACGTGAAGCAGACGCTTTACAAAAGTTGATCACGTCGCCCTCAACCCGAAAGTGAAATAGAAACTTACCGGTTTGCGGTTAAAAGTTAGGACCGGGAGGGAGGGGTGGGTGTCGTGGATGAAAGTGAGGAGGTCGCCTCTATGGGCGTGCCCGGCCCTGAACACACGTCGACCACAACAGGAAATTAAAAAAAAACTGCAACTGCGATAAATGTGTTAATTTTTTTTAATCGTTAAATATTTCAAATTAATCACGTGCGTTAACGCGCTAATATTGACAGCCTTACTAATTATATTAATATAAATTAGTTTTACAACTAATAGTTATTGTTACTATTATTATTATTATCATCCTTTTACACTTTTTTGTATCCGCCCAAGAAAACCAAACATCCAAATCTTCTCTCATGTATATAGGTCATTTACATAAGTGCTTGACTTTAAGTTTAAGGTGTTATTTCAACAATTGTACTGTGCTGCTTTTAAAAACTGAACAGAAAAATTAGAAATTCTTAATTTAAAACCCTTAAATTAAAATCTTATTCGTGAGCTTTGACAAAAAATTATGTATTTGTCAATACTTCAGAAACCACATTTGAATATTACCAGCATTCAGTTCAACTAAATGTTTTAAAGTTCTTTGAACGTGACTTTAAAATGGTCAACAGTTTGGAAGAGACACATTTAGAACATATTCGTTATGGCATTTTAATGTAAATATTAAGTGTAAAAGAAATGTTAAGTACAGGTAGGACTTTCAGGAAGCTATATATGCTGGGGGTGTGCTTGATTTAATATTATTAGTAATTATATTATTAGTATTATTATTTAAAAAGTCCTTGAATTAGGTGTCCATGAAAGAGTGGGAACCTTGAATAGGACACACAGCAGTTTGTCACAAAAAGATGACAAGGTTTGTTTGAGCTCGGGTCGACCATGACTCGTTATTATATGTATTATTATTACGATGTAATGTCTCTGCTGTGAATTTAGAAATGGCACTTCCTTTGTTCTCTTGTTCTGTTGCACACGCTAGTGATGATTCTCTGTAAACCAATAGCGTTCAGCTGCGTGTCTAGCTCCACCCTTTTGGTACCCGAAAAGTGGTACGGTTTGCTTTTTGATACCTTTTGTCAGTGGAAACGGATATAAAAGCATAATGTACTGTGTCGCTCAATGGAAACGGGTCACTAGTCATTTATTGTTTTCATTAGGACTGCTGTTCTTTATTGAAATGGAGTGTTTGGTGTAGGAAATACTTTGAGCTTTTGGTGAAATGACTCTTGCTTTATTCTGTTGTGCTTTAGGACCGGCTGGTCATTGGCTCAGAACAAGCTCTTCAATAAAGTATTGAAAGCCCTGCAGGCAGAACGACTCGGCAGACTGGCCAACGATGGTGTGAGTTTTCAAAACTGTGTCTAACTTTTGAAAACAGTTTCAACTTCTTTGTTTCATAATCAATCAAGTCTATATAAATTCATGAAGTAAGTTTGGAATGTGCTTAGATTTTGGATTAAGTGCTTGAAATTGTTCATAATTGATCTAAATGGCTGATAATACTCACCTATTTAAATAAAAATATATATTTAACATAAAATGAAAACTAGTCTATTACATATGCTTGCTGCTTGCAAATTATTTTTACATTTAAGATGGGAGTAAAGTACGTTTAAGAGAGTAAATGACAGTATCCATGTTGGACTCAAATTTTTTATGTCCTATTATATATACTATTAAATGTCCTATTAGGTAAATGTACAATTACAAACTTTTTACATTGCTGAGGTAGAACGTAAATGTCATTGTAAAATGGCTTTAACATTATTTGTGAATTCGTAAATATATATTGCAATGCCCCCAAAAAATTGAGCTCATCTCCAAGTATTGCACGATAAGTCGTTATATTGATTATTGTGACAGGCCTAATCACAAATACACATTTTAAAAGCTAGTATTTTAGTTCATTGTAATAAAGTTTACGGCCACCTGGCCGCCAGAAAGAGGGAGGCGGAGAACCGACGATGTTTTAAAGAAATATTTATTAATAAAAGCGACAGCAGCTCCTCATAGAGACTGCCGTCTAAACCAAATCAAATGGACGGCAGCTCCTCACTGAGACTGCCGTCAAACTGAAAGTAAAACAATATGTCCGGGCCCGGTCCTCTCTCTCTCCTCTGCCATCGTTCCTCCTCTTATAGTCCAGAGCTCCTTCCGTGGGATTGGAGGCAGGTGCGCGCCACAGGTGAGATACACCTGTTGGGGGGGGGTTTGGCGCCACAGCACCCGCGAGACCCCTATATGAGACGGGCCGAGAGAAAAGGAGATGGAGAAAAAAGGAGGAAAGACAGAGTAGACAGAGAGGGGAGAGAGAAAAAATAAAAATTGGGGTTCGGTTCTCCAGACACGCTGCCGCTCGGTCCTCAACCAACTGAGAGATGTGACGACATGCTGGGATCCCTGTGGAGGAATCTATCCACCCGTCCGTCTTCTGGTGTCCAGCGGCGGTTCTCCTGGCTCGCTGGCGGCATTTCTGGTCTCCTGCTTCGCTCCCGCTTCGGTGGAGGATGCAGGCTTCGGCATCATGGCGGATCACGGCGACTCCCCCCGGGCTCTCTGGGATGGCTCCCTTCAGCTCTTTCCCATCCGGTGGGGAGCCCTGCGTCCCCTGCTCCTCCCCATGCTGGGAGACGGCAGCAGGCAGATCCTTCCTCGCCAGCCTCAGGCCGCCCCGTCACTCTGGCAGACGAACAGGTTTCTCCCCCACTCAAGTTAACTCCAGAACACTTGCCCTCCCTCTCAGCGGCGAGGGCAACTGGACGACGTGTCCCTCCTTCTCCCGGGTTTCGGCACCACTGTAATAAAGTTTACAGCCACCTGGCCGCCGGAAAGAAGGAGGCGGAGAACCGACGATGGTTTAAAGAAATATTTATTAATAAAAGAGACGGCAGCTCCTCACAGAGACTGCCGTCTAAACCAAATCAAATCAAATTGTCCGGGCCCAGTCCTCTCTCTCTCCTGTGCCATCGTTCCTTCTCTTATAGTCCAGAGCTCCTTCCGTGGGATTGGAGGCAGGTGCACGCCACAGGTGTATCTCATCTGTGGCGGGCCCCGTTTTGCTCCCACTGTTCTCGGCCACGCCCCCTCGCCACATTCATGTTTATTTTAATGTATATGTTTAACTTGGCTACTTTTTATCTAATAAAGTATGAGCTTAATAACTAAAGTTCTGTTTGATTACAATCAAACCTGGTGATTGTTTTTAGACTGTTGGAATGCAATTTTGCTAAAGTTTGTAGGTCCTGCTTTACCTCACTGTGTCTCTGATCTCCACAGGCCTCTAATGAACCCGTCTTACGCAGAACAGCTGTGGATAAATGTGCTCGCAAGGTCCGCCATGCCTTGGCTAGTGTCAGCTGGGACATAAAGCTCACACACTGGCTTCATAACACACTTCTGGAGTCTTTGAGCCTTGCTATGTTGGCGGCTTACCTTGATGTGCTGCAGACACTCAAGAGCAAGGTGAGGCGATTAACTACATCAAACTAGCGCTGAAGTCAGAATTATTCACCCTCCTGTGAATTTGTTTTCTTTATTAAATATTTCCCAAATGATGTTTAACAGCAAGGAATTTTTCACAGTGTTTCCTATAATATTTTTTCTTCTGGAGAAAGTCTTATTTGTTTTATAAAAAAAAAGTCTTAAAAGGTATTGAGTGTATACCCTGCCATACCTAGACTATGTTAATTTTTGTCTTATAATATTTCCACATTTTTTATCATTAGGTGCCGTCCCTAATAGACAGGATGCTGCTGTCGTCTTCTGTAAAAACAGGAGCCGCAGGGGCCGAGGCTCTTTCTCTGCTCCTCAAACGCCCGTGGGACCCTGCAGTGGGTGTGCTCTCACACAACAAACCAGTACGTATTAGACTTTATTGTGGTGGCTTATTCGTGTGCTTTTACCATGGGGCTACTTACACCTGGTCACTTAAAGGACACCTTTCAAGTGAACCTAGAAGTGTGTGTAGATGTAGTGTGTCTAGTGTCTTTTTTTATTTTTTATTTCCGTTAACATTGGATATAAATCCTAGCTATTTCGAAGCCCACCGTTGTTTTGTTTATAGCCATTAAGATTGTGAAAGGGTCACACCTTGGCCTGTCACAATATCTGTTTTTTTTTGTTGTACGATATATTGTACCAAAATACATTGCGATAAATGATATTATTATCATTTAATCATATAATGGCAGAATGACAATATAATTTAATCAAAATACAAGTACTGGTTTTAGTTTTTTTATGTATGGGCGATATATTTTGCATCACCAAAAATAATTGAGGTCATGTCCACGTGTTGTGCGATAAGTCCAGATATTGATTATTGTGACAGGCCTAGTCACACTTATCATAAAAGGGTCATTTAGTTCATGCCTATCAGTTTGTAGGGGTAAATGCATGAGTCACCCCCAACATGCATAGAATTGGTCACATTAAAGTTCATTCAATGTAAATGCAACTGAACTTAAATGCACTTTCAGTGTATTTCAGATTGTCCCTCATGTTTGCATTTTCAGAGTAAACTTCCTGGATCCCCCCTGATCCTGATAGCTCCATCAGGGCCGACCAACCCTGCCTTTCCTACATCCCGCCGAATGAGATTCTGGCAATCTCAGCTGTCCTGTCTTGGGAAGGTATGCAGTTTTATAAGCGAAACGCTTTTAATTTATTAATCTCATTAATGATTTTTGAATTGTGGCTTTGTTACTGTGCGATTAACCCTTGTGTGCTGTTGGGGATGTTTCATTCACTCTGTGGGGATTTTGAGGCTTAATTTGGTCACAACTTTCTCTGTGCTTCAGCAAATAGAATGATGTTTGGTGACAAATTTTGGGAAAATGCTTTCAAATTTTTTACTCAATGAAACACTCTGGGCAAATTGACTACCCTTTTGTTATGTTGGGTGCTGTTTTTACCCATAGACTGTAAAAGTTATGGACGTACTATCCGTGACGTCACCCATAGGTTTCTGAAGAGGGCAAATAAAGCCGCAAGTGGGCGTGGCCAACCAGCGCCATTTCGTTTGCGTGTTATCACTCCAGCAGAACATGAGCGGAGCTACAGACGCCTGCTAGCATTTTGCTTAGACAGGCTTTTCTTTGGAAGAAATGCTTAAGACTTCATTACCTGTGACTCGTTTGTGTTCTGACCACATGTGCTTGGTTGTGTACTATATCAGTAGTAGAGTTTAGTGTTTAGTCTTTTAAAAACACTGAAGTAATCCATTGAGCCACTAAACATTGTTCTTACGATGTTTTTCTACAGAAGGAAAACCCAAATTACTTACAAATACTTCAGATATAGTCTGTGTTAGTAAATGCAAGGCTATTTATGAAATCCAGACATAACACTGTATGACAACGTTTCAGATGACTATTCTAGAGCCTACAGCTGATCAATCTGTCAGATTCTGGAGTGCATTACAGGTCTAAAGAACATTATAAATGATAAATAATCTTAAGTAAAGCAAATACATTTATAGAGATGGTGTATAAGTATATAACTTCACTCACCTGGGAAATGGAGGCAACTTGAATGGTTTGTGAGCACAATAAAGTGCACACAGCATGCCATATTATCTGATAATTGTAGGAAATAATTCCAAAAGGCAACTGACTGTGTAAAGCCACATAAAACAATACAAAAATACGATGAAAATGCAGAGTTCAGCAGCTATTTAGTTAAGGTGACGGCGACCAGCAAGACCTAGCTGTCACTCAAGTGGCCACACCCTTAATTATGCAGACTTAATATAACTTAATATAAACGAAATGGATGAGTTATAAAAAAACTCACCTCCTCACAGTATTCATGAAGAGTAATATAAGCTATTTGCACCAAAATGTTTCTTTATACCAGACTGTAAACAAGCTGTTTTCTCTGCTGTAAAGTTGGCCATTTTAACAGTGGGCTCAATAGAAATGTGCTCTATTATGGAGCCAGGGTTAGCGGAATTTCTATGAATTGCAGTTTCAGTTACCTCCGTATTTGCTTCACGAGGGAGAGCGGGAGGTTGCCGCTTGGTTTTACCCCATTGATGTCATTATAATGACATTTAACACAGTAAACAAAGTGCATAACTGCACACACTATAATCTGCTGTTTTACTCTATAGAACTCCATATAAAAGCCAGAAACATTTTTGCATAGGCCAATCTAATGGGTTAATGCTTCCAACTGATGATCAACAGTAAAAAATGACAGGGAAAACCACCAACAATTAAGAACATGGTTATATGGTGTCATGGCAAATATATAAAATATCGTTATAATGGAAGTCAATAGGGCAAAAACAGCCACAAACATAACAATCGCACAATATACAAGGGTTAAAAACACATTTTGAAAGTAAAATATTGCTTTAATTTAGTCATTTTTTACTTTCTAAGTCAAGGTTCAGAAATGTTTTGTCTTGTTTTGGTGATTCAGGTCATTCCCATTAATGTTCATGTGGGCAGTGGAGCCAATGTTGGGATTACGCAGTGTTTGGAGCACATGATCGGCACAGTCAGAGGAAAAGTCATAGAGGTATAAAACAACATGCTTTCACTTTACAGAAACATTTATAAATCACAGGACTAATACATATTTGCTTATCTGTGGCATTTCAACAAAAGAGAAGCTGTAAGTTCTTCTGTTGAAATAAAAGCTTGAATTTAATGTTTAAAAACATGTTAAGGGCGTGCTCACACTAGGTACGGTTGCCTTAAAGTGCGCCAAAGCACGCTTGTGCCCTCTCTGCTGACAGCCTGCACTCACACTGCATTTTACCTTCCGAGCCGGAGCATGCTTACGTAATCGATGATGCAACTGTTCAGTTTAACAGGAAGAGAATCATCTCGCTCAGCACAGTGGATATTGCTTTAGTTATATGGTTTTGATTTATTTTAGTCATTTGGGATGCAGTGACACTCAGTCACATATTTTGCTGAACAGATTCACAACTTTTGACGCTCATAAATTATAAAAGTCCTCGTGCTGCAGGTATCAGAAGGTTTGCTGAAGGTATAAGCGAGGGGATTTGCATCTTTAATACACTATGACATTTTGCATTCATTGGAAAGTAAGAATGATTAATAAATCCATATGAAACAGTCCCTTAAAAGTGACGTCGCATTTTCAGTTTCACGCTCACTCTACAAGTGTACCACGCCAATGCCCAACCGAAACTGCCAAACCTCCGGGCTGACCAAACCACACCCAGGCAGGGTACGGATAGCCTAGTGTGAGTACGCCCTAAGAGACATTATATTATATAACATTAAATACATTAAGAGAAAAAAGTATCTGCAATGTTGTTTTTCTGTTGTTAAATTATGATTGTATAGTTCTATTAAATTGAAAAATTTTGGGTTTTTTTTTTATACGTTAGCTGATCTTATATATGCTTGCAAAATATAACGCTGTTTTTGTTCTAAATGTCTAAAAGGATGTTTGTGATTTAGTGAATAAAAAATAAACTCTTATATTATTAAATATTTTAATGGAGGTTCTACCAGAAAAAGTTTATATTTCTTGTAAAAAAAAACTTAATAATTTTGTTCACAAAATAGTTTTAAATAATCCAATAATTATAATTAAATAATACAGTTGAGGTCAGAATTATAAGCCTCCCTGTGAATTTTTCATTTTATTAATTTTTTTTTTTTCCCAAATGATGTTTAACAGAGCAGCGAATTTTTCACAGTATTTCTGATAATATTTTTTCTTCTGGAGAAAGTCTTATTTGTTTTATCTCGGCTAGAATAAAAGCAGTTTTTAATATTTTGAAAACCATTTTAAGGTCATATTATTAGCCCCCTTAAGCAGTATATATTTTTTATTGTCTACAGAACAAACCACTGTCATACAATGACTTGCCTAATCACTAGGCCCACACAGAATCTGCGTGCGCAGAATTCCGCAGATTTTCCGCAGATTTTTAGCCCATTATAAATTCTGTTTATTTACTTACAGTTAACTATTTACTGTTAATCTAATTGGATTTACATTTTAAACATTAAATAAAAGTTAAAAAAGATATTATTTTTTATTTCACATTTTAAGGTTTTAGTTATTATACACCTAAAATAATTCCGCAGAAATCCGCAGATTTTTACCAAAATTCTCTGCAAATATGGCAAAAAACGTTTGCAGATTCCGTCTGGCCCTACTAATCACCCTGATTTTAACCTAGTTACGTCTTTAAATGTCACTAAGCTGAATACTAGTATCTTGAATAATATCTAGTCAAATATTATGTGCTGTCATCAAGGCAAAGATAAAAGAAATCAGTAACTAGAAATGAGTTATTAAAACTATTATGTTTAGAAATGTGTTGAAAAATCTTCTTTTCATTAAACAGAAATTGAGGGGGAAATATTCAGGAGGGCTAATAATTCTGACTTCAACTTTAGATCTTTATGATCTTTCAAAGTGTCTTTTGTTTATTTGCTCTAGGTTCACAGTCACTTCCCTCACAAACCGATCATCTTGGTGGGCTGGAATGTAGGATCATTGATGGCTTGTCATGTAAGTCTAGCATTAATTTAATAAAATGATTAATTCTTTGATTAGGTGTCTATGATTGGCTGTAAACTGATGAATTCACAGATGCCTGTTTTTGCACGCAGGTTTCTCTAATGGAGTACATGACTGCTGTTGTGTGTTTGGGTTTCCCTCTCCAAACGATCAGTGGGCCACGGGGGGTAAGAGCAAACACAGTTCATAGTTTAGCATCAGTAGCGCAATGTAATTATACGCACATTGCAGGATATACAATGTTGAGTCTGTACAACCCCAAATCAGAAAGTTGGGACGTTTTGGAAAGCACAAATAAAGAAAGTAGTGATTTCTGAATTTTATCATTTCTGAAATGAGTTCACTGCAAAATCCTCAGAGTAAATTATACTCAGTTAAGAGGGTATTTGGTCCCTCTTTAAATAAGGGCAAACAGGTTGGTAATAAGTAAAGCTGCTGTTTGTGAAGTAGCTTAATGATCCTCTGCTGAGATTTTGATCTAAGGTGATTTCATCTAAGGCTGTGACTGAAGTCAATTGTAGTTCTGTGTTTCTGTTTATTAACAGCAAGTGTTCATCATCAGTGCTAAATTATTACCTAATTTATCCTTTCATTGTCTCATTAACTTGAGTAACTTTAACTCAATTTAGAGAGGGATCAAATACTATCTAAACGGAGTACATTTTACTCAGAGGATTTTGCTGTGTTGTAACTACACGTCGCAACAATGCGTAGCACAAGCTCTGTAATTGGTCGGCTTGGTAGAGCAAGCTCTGTGATTGGTCGGCTTGATAGCGCTGACTAGTGTGGGTGAGGGTGAGAGCTGTGCGAGCCCGGTGCAGCAAGGGTTTACAAGTGTGGAGTCCCGTGAAGGAGCTCCGGAAGGAGACTGTTGTTTTGTGTTTACTTATGATTAAAGTTGTTGCACGTCTGCTGATTCCAGCGTCAAAATAAGCAAGTTTGAGCCACTTGTACATTTAAGGTAGTGTTCAGAAAAAACAAAACACTAGCGATGAAACTCGACAGAGAGGAACATAAACACCTCACTGCCAGCTAGCATTTCGGAAGTGTTATTGCAGAGCAACAGAGACATCGCAGAAGTATAAACGCACGGCAACGTGCAAGGCATGCATCGTGGGTCACAGAGATCACTTGACGCAGAAGTATAAACCAAGCTTTATAGATAGGGTGAGGAGCTCTGTCACCCGGGAGGAGCTCGGAGTAGAGCCACTGCTCCTCCACATCGAAAGAAGTCCGCTAAGGTGGCTCGGTCATCTTTTTCAGATGCCTTCTGGACGCCTACCTGGGGAGGTGTTCCAGGCATGTCTTCGGGATCCCCCCGGAGGAGCTGGAGGAAATATCTAGGGAGAGTTAAGTCTGGGATTTTCTCCTGAGACTGCTGCCCCTGCGACCCGGCCCCAGAAAAGTGAATGAAAATGAATGAACATTTCAATAATTTTCTCACGTATTTGTTGGTAAACTGGCGATCCTCTGCCCATCTTTGCTCCTAAAGGATTAGACCTTTCTTTGATGCTGATTTTGTACCAAATCATAATTAAAATCATCTGTTTCAAATCGCATCATTATTTAACCAATTTACCTGATTACTAGCTCTAAAGCCTAAACTTGGAATTTTGAAACGTGTTGCAGGTCTGAATGACAGGAAAGGATGTATATTTACAAATTAAATTAAATGAAGTTGATCTGACCAAACATGAAATATTTTGTGTTCATATTGTCTGCAATAAAATACAAGTCAAAGTAAATTTGGAAATCACTACTTTTTTCTGGCGCAGTCTTCGCATTGTCGCATACCCAAAAAATGTAACTACAAGTCTCGACGACGCATAGCACAAGCTCTGTGATTGGTCGGTTTGGTAGTTGTGACGAGCGTGAGTAGTGCGGAGAGCTGTGGAAGAGCCGCGAACCTGTTGGAGCGAGTGTTTACAAGTGTTGAGTCCCATAAAGGATCTCCAGTTGGAAACTTTTTTTTAGTTCGTTTTAGGCAATGTGTGTTTTAATTTCAGTTGTTTAACGTTAATGTCCATTAAATAATCATAGATAGTGTGTGTTTCCTTCAATTTTTTTTAAGTTCAGAAATCTCTCACTTGTAATTTGTGAGCATATTTACTGTACAAAACCTGTCCGTGAACTATGAGGGCAAAAAATAAAATAAATAATGGAAATAATCGTTTATTAATCATAATCGAGTTAAAATGTTCAATGACGGTAATTGATTTTGATTTTAGGCCAAATCACTCAGCCCTAAGCCATTGTATAACAGTGGTTTGTTCTGTAGACAATTAAAAAAATATTGCTTAAGTGGGCTAATAATATTGACCTTAAAATGGCTTTAAAAGAATTATAAACTGCTTTTATTCTAGCCGAAATAAAACAAATAAGACTTTCTCCAGAAGAAAAAATATTATAGGAAATACTGTGAAAAATTCCTTGATCTGGTAAACATCATTTGGGAAATATTTGGGAAAATAATTTATTTAATTAAATTTTTATCAAAGGAGGACTTAATAAATTTAATAATGCTAGATTTTTCTAATATCTTGCAGCCCCAGTTTACCAGTTACAATTATGGCTGGAATATAATGTTGGTGTTCTGTTCTCCAGGATGTTGATGATCCCCTGTTGGACATGAAGACTCCAGTGCTGTTTGTGGTTGGTCAGAACGCACTGCAGTGTAGTCCTGAAAACATGGAGGAGTTCAGGGAGAAGATCCGGGCTGATAACAGCATGGTTGTTGTCGGAGGAGCAGACGACAGCTTGAGGTTTGTGTGTTAGCCTTTCACATGTTTTTATCTACAGTTAAAGTCAGAATTATTAGCCCCGCTGTATATTTCTTTCCCCAATTTCTGTTTAATGAAAAGATTTTTGTTCAACACATTTATAAACATAATGGCTCATTTCTAATAACTGATTTATTTTATCTTTGCCATGATGACAGCACATAATATTTAACTAGATATTCTTCAAGGCACTAGTATTCAGCTTAAAGTGACTTTTAAAAGCTTAACTTGGTTAATTAGAGTAAAGTTAGGATTATTAGGCAAGTCGTATAACGTTTGGGCATATGTGAAATCTGCAGTCACTCTCTGATCCATGCCAAAACAATCGGTTCAGATTGCCTGAATGAGGTTTAAACAAACACTAGAGCAGTTCGGTTGTAGTGAGAAAGCAATACAATTCAATAAACGAACAAACCAGGCTATATCACAATCTATTATGGATATGTAATAGATCCATATATGGCTATATGAAGAGAGAATGATGAGTAGACATATCATTCCTACTAGTAAAAGTGTGTTTTATAGCGAATATGAAAGTGAAAGCATGCTGTCTGACTGAACTATTCAAAATATATATAATATCATTAACTTGATTACCTTAACTTAAATATAGAATCGATATATATTTTACAACCCTTGACAATTGAAATGAGGCTATGTATGAGAAACTCTTACCTCTGATTTATATTTGGTGATCACTATGTCTGTGGGTGTCACCATTCACAATTAAAGCACACCTTTCACTTTTAATGTCTTATTTCTCCCATTGTCATAAATAAAATGATAAATAACAACATAAGACAGCTGAGTGGAATCCCGGAAAATAAACCAAACTCTGACAAATGTGAGGAGAGTTTACTTGTTTTAACTATTTTGGTCCGTTTAGAAACTTTGATCGATCAATCTACAGGTGTGAAAGGAGCCTCAGGGTGCTTTCACACCTAGATGTTTGTTTCGGAACCGGTGTTGTTTTACCCAGTTAGCGCGGTTCGTTTGGCATATGTGAAACCCGCAATCGCGATTGGATCTGCGTTAAATCAATCGGTCTGAGATGGCCTGAATGAGGTGGTCTCGGCTCGATTGAAACAAATTCTAGAGTGGATCAATGGTAGTGAGAAAACAAAACAATCCAACGAACTTACAATATATCACAGTGAATTATGGTTATGTAAAAGCCCTTTATATGGCTATATGAAGAGAGAATTATGAGTATGGCGGGGACGTCATTCCTACTGGTAAATGTGCGTTTCATGTTGAATATGAAAGTGAAAGCATGCTGAAATATTACAGAGTGCTGTTTATTCGTTAGGAAATTGACTGAAATTACCATCTGATATATTTTTTTCCATATTTTAATCTTATAATATTTTGTATTAGGCCTGTTGTTTTGTTCATTTCTGCACTGACACCTCGACAGAAAGATCAACATTGATCTACTTCATGATCTGACTGCAGTCTCAGATCTGTTATTTCTCTCTATAATTTAAGCATAATTCTGGACAATGTTTTTTTTTTATAGATTGATGAATTCAATTGATAGATTTTTTTACAAATCTTAACAGCCAAAAAGAGGCTATGTATGAGAATGTCTTACCTCTCTGATTTTGTATTTGGTGATGATGTCCGTGGGTGTCAAAATTAAAGTGCACCTTTTCGCTTATAATGTCTTATTGCTCATCATCATGAATTAAGATAACGACGTGTCAGCTAAGCAGAATTCATGGGACTCTCAAAAATTAACCCTAAAACTCTGACTAATGTGAGTCACACATGACTTGTAACTATTTTGGTCTGTTTAAAAACTTTGCAGTGTGATAGTGAACCTCACCAAGAACAAAACACAACATTGTAATAATTTTAATCCTGTTTTGGAACAAAACAAATCGATCTACAGGTGTGAAAGCAGCCTCAGTTGACCAAATCGGGGCTGACATCACATATTGTGAGCAAGGCTTAAAACTACAATCAATTCAGAAGATAAAAATAAACTAAAGATTAAAGCTAAATGAAAATGAACACTGGTAGGGAGTGCTTGACAGCATTTGGCTTTGTTTACAGGATTAACTCCACTAAGATGAAGACAGAAGGCTTGACTCAGACCATGGTGGATCGCTGCATTCAGGTCAGTACTTTTTAGTATTCTTCACCGCATGCTACCATATAAAATTGTGGCATTAACATACCCATGTTTTAATCTACTGTTTTCTTTGGGCTCTGCCTGAATATATTTATATAAACGTTGAAAATGTTATTTTACGTGTTCGCCTATTTTCACCCTCCGCCTTTTTGTTTGCTTTTTTTTTTTCTTCAAACTTGCCTTTGAATAATTCCAGCGTGATGGATGTGACATTTGCAGTAAAACTCAAAACATGAATTCACATAGAAAGTACACTCACCGGCCACTTTATTAGGTACACCTAGTCCAACTGCTTGTTAAAGCGAATTTCTAATCAGCCAATCACATTACAGCAACTCAATGCATTTAGACATGTAGACATGGTCGAGACAATTTGCTGCAGTTCAAACTGAGCATCAGAATGGGGAAGAAAAGGGATTTAAGTGACTTTGAACTTGGCATGGTTGTTGGTGCCAGACGGGCTGGTCTGAGTATTTCAGAAACTGCTGATATACTTGAATTTCACGCACAACCATCTCTAGGGTTTACAGAGAATGGTCCGAAAAAGACAAAATATCCAGTGAGCGGCAGTTCTGTGGGCGCAAATGCCTTGTTGATGCCAGAGGAGAATGGCCAGACTGGTTCCAGCTGATAGAAAGGCAACAGTAACTCAAATAACCTTGTTACAACCGAGGTCTGCAGAAGAGCATCTCTGAACACACAACACTTCCAACCTTGAGGGACAGCCTACCTGATGGCTACTTCCAGCAGGATAATGCGCCATGTTATAAAGCGCGAAACATAAAGTCTTTTTTTTAATCTGACCTATACTGTAATGTTAGTTTAGAAACATGCAATTAGCTCTGTCTTGTGAGTTCTATAGTCTGAATCTTTTTTTTCCTTCCTCCTTGTTTTCAGGATGAGATAGTTGATTTTCTGACCGGAGTTTTGACCCGCTCTGAGAGTCACGGCCATGGCTCTGGTGAAACTCGAGATTTAGATGCTGAGAAGAAGAAACCGCGCCGTGAGCTGCCCTTTGACCATGACAGGTCGCGACCTTCTTCACCTGCTGTGAGGGTACCCATCTCTCCTTCTGGTTCAGAGGTAGTAATATTCTGACAGCAAAAAAAAGTTGTAATGTGCTGTAGGAAGTGTTGGTGTATATGGTGAAGTATGTATGGTAAAGCATTAGCATTTTAGCCCTTTGTTTACACAAAATGCACAAAATAAATGAATGTAATCTCAGGATGGTTTGACATTTTATCAGATGATATACAGTAGGGTTGTCATGATACTGGAATTCGGTACCAATTGGTACCAAATAAAAAAAAAAAGTACATTTCCCGCTAATTTTTAAGCACGTTCTTAAACAGCGTTTTTATTATCGATAGGGGAAAAACACTAGCTGTGCATATAGCCTATTGGCCTTCATGTTGCAGAACACATAACTCCCTTAATTAATCTAAAAACAATGACGCTTTCCCTTCAGGATATGTCCAGTGTCTGCAGCAGTCCTACAGCCAGTCCCAAACCCAAGACCGTCGGCCTTTCTCCAGCTCAGAAATCCAGTCTCATTACTGCCACGCAACTGTTGAAGACCCACATGCAGCGTTCAGGAACCGTACTCACACACAAACAAGCACAAGGTACGTATCTTTCCAGCTTCAAACACACAGATCCGGTTTAATGAAGCACACATGTAGGATGCATTCTTACAGTTTGTCTGTGCTGTTATTAGTGGTTTTAGGCTGGTGAGCTACTAGAGGTGCTTTTTTTCTCCACTGTATGGTATTGTGATTTTTTTTATGGCTCACTTTTGAGGCCTTTTCCACAGCATTCTGTACCTGGTACCACGTTGTTAAATCACACTCTTCATGTCAGATAAATAAGATCTAGCCCCGAATGCCAGATCCTGAAAACGTCTGTTTCTTTAAGTATTCAGACAACAAGCCAGCAGAGCTGCCCAATACCCAAACCTTTTAACCAGTATTTAACTGAATAACAGTTTCCTATCAATTTAGGAGTTGACTAAGAATGCTAGAGAGGAGCAGATGCAGGAGATGAAGTAATGATGATAAAGAAAAAGCTGAGTTTATTGAATAATCTTAGTTGCGTATGATTCAATGCTCAACTTTGTTAGACGAATTAAATCCAACAAGTGTTATTATACCACAAGCAACAGCAATAACAGCAATGGAAAATTACTGCTTCACCACACTGCCCATCGACAATACAGACCTAGAAATGGAGACATTCTCTTATTCTTGAAAACAAGTGTCGCTTGAATCCACAGTCATAAGATTATAACAATTTGTAAAAATGAAATTATAATGAAGCAATAATTAGAGCAAAATAGTAATAATAAAATATAAAAACATAATGAAATGACAAATAATAATCAATAATAACAATCAAATCATTAACTAATGATCAATAAAATGCTAATTATATAAATGACTAATGATCATATGATTAAATAAAATAATTAAATGAAGAATAAATGAATACAAACAAATGAAAATAAAACACAACACAAATGAATGGTTGCTTTTTTGAAACAACACGCACGTAATTTTGTTACAAGGATTCTCAGATCCTTAGTTGGATGTCAAGTGAGGTTTAAAGCAACTAAAACATGATGTATACACACGGCTGATCCCTGATTGGTCCAAGAGAATCGTCCCTACCAGCATCATTGGATTTGAAATAAGAAAACATTTTTTATTGAAATTCTTTATTTTAATTCTCTACTGGGTTCCAGGTCTTGTATGTCTTCGTGGCAATGAACTGGCAAAAAAACTATTTCTCTTATGCTGCGTTCACACCAGACGCGGATAAAGTGTCAAGCGTAAGTGACAATCCTGTTTCCTGAAATAATAAAAGAAAAACTCGACAATGGTGTTATCAAAACTTTCTGAAAAAGGAAAAAAATTGTGTGAGATTGATAACGGCTGCCAAAAGAGAGAATAATGTCAAATTTACTGTCCTGCCCCCATTGACGCTGCATTAGAAACACCTCACACAAGTGCTCATTCATTTTTTTTGTAATTTGACGCTTATAATACATACATAAATACACATAAATGTACATACTTTTCTTTAAAAATATAAATATTACAAACTTTCAAGAATTTAAGATGCTGATGACCGTTAAATGCGTTATAACAGTCTTACGAAAAGGGTCCATGGTACTGCAGTAAAAATGCAAAGTAGCAAAACTAAACTGAGCCAACTCATGGCGAACCTTACCATATCGTGCAGTGGAAAAAGCAGATAAATAGTCCCATTGACTTTGCATGATGGCCTGTGCATGTTAAATTGCAAGGGCTACACGGTTACCCATTTGAAAGCTGCACAGAGAGCTGACGTTGGATTCACAGTCACATCTTTCTATTGAGGAGAATCTCAGATGGCACTAAGCAGTAATGTTGTGTGTGATTCCTGTATTTTCTGTCCTTTCCTTCTTCACTCTCTCCATCTTTGTCTTCCGTTCGCTACAGCTCAGTTCGCTGCTTTTATGAAACATAATATGCTGGTGAGGAAAAGCATTCCTCCTGGCAGCCCTTCATGTCTTTTTGGTGAGTATCTCTCCCTCTCTTTTTCCTCCTCTCCACCATCCAGGGTGTCAGCAGGTTCTTGCAATTTCAAAAAACAAACATTTAGGCATTATAAAAGTCTTGATATATGGGGTTGTTAGTCTTTATTTACATGTCCATGTAAAGCTACTCAATCAGACTAACACCCCTACAGTCAAATAAACCTTTAACAAAACTCTGTTTACAAATATGGTTGACTTGTCTTCCTCACAATAACATTTATAAGTTCTTCATGTATTTATAGACCATATGTGGTGAGGATATAGACTTGGACAGACTGTACACAGGGTTCGTACGGGTGCTGGAAATCCTGGAAAATGCTTGATTTTTAATCTAGTGTTTTCAAGGTTAGGAATGGTTGAATTTTGGACAAAGTGCTTGAACCTGCTTGAATATGAAATTGCAGGACTCAAAATTGCGACTGTTTTGGTTGCATATGCGCCCGAAATTTTATCTATGCAATCTCAAAATATATTTCTGAACATTTGTGTGAGTGCGAGGACTTTATGATTGTTTATGAGCGTCAAAAGTGGCTTATCTGTTCGGCGAAATATTAGACTGCGTGTCACCGCATAGCAAACGACTTAACAATATAACTAAAGAAATCTCCACTGTGCTGAGCGAGAGTGCTTACTGAACAGCGTATCATCGATGATGTAAGAGTGCCTAGGCCCGAATGTAATGTGAGTGCGGGCTGTCGGAGGAGACGGGAGGGGGGACAAGCGTGCTTTGGCCCGGTTCAAGGCAACTGTACATAGTGTGAGTACGGCCTTAGAGCCAATCGCAGCCTTTTCTGTTGAGCGCGTGACCAATCATAGGGTGTAAGAACTCTCTTGACAAGGCTCAAAGCTAACGGTATATTTACATTTGTTTATTTGCTATGAATGCTCATGTTGTTTTGTGGCTGTGCCTTTAAAGCTAAAGTTTTTAAAGGTACAGTATATATATCTGACAGTTTGTATTAAAGGACACAATTGTATTACAAATAATAAATAAATATAAATATATTTATACATTTTTCTTGTGCTGTGAAGTAAAATGTAAAATTGTGTATAGAAAGCATCGTCAATGCACCGAGATATCGAATTGAACCGAATCGATGGCATGATAATCATAACCGAACTGAACCGTGAGACCAGTGTAGGTTCACACCTCTATTGTACATTTAGTTTATTATATTATATTTGTTTTATTATATTTATTTAAAGCTTGGCAAAGAAAAGTTTTATTGAAAAATATTTGTGTATGTATGGTTTGCTGGTTTTGGCACATTGCTTCAGTATTATTAATTAGAATTAAGTATAGTAATTAGAGTACAGTAATTAAGTGTAGTAATTAGAATTGTTTTAATGGGGCAAGTAAAAATCTTTTGGGTTTAGCCCTGTGTAAGTCTGAAATTTAATTCATAATGTTCTTAAAAAGGCCTTTAAAAGTCTTAAATTTAACATGGTGAAACCTGCAGAAACCCTGTCCATCTGTCTGCCCCTCACATCTGTTCTTCTTTACTAAAAGTTGTGTGTGTGTGTGTGTGTGTGTGTGTGTGTGTCAAATATTTAACTTCTACTGTTCACAAGCCTGTCTCTTTAAATACAACAACAATAGTGTTTGCTTGAAATAACGATTGCGTGAAAATGTAAAATCTTCTTGGATATTGCAAAAGGGCTGCAGGATATTGTAAAAAATTGAAATTGTGATATTTAGTTTTATTGCAATATGAATACGGTTTCCTCAGACAACTAGGCGCAGAGCGTAAAAGCATTAAGGGCGTGTTCGAATCCACTTTTGCTATTTTATGGACTGAAAAATACGCTTTGCGCCGCAGCGCATGGTCTAACAGGGTTGTGCTTATTCTCTTAATGAGTTCTGGGTGTGTTTTGAGAATATCGTGCATTAAACCAATCAGTCTCTCATCTCACATTCCCTTTAAGAGTCAGTTGCGTCACATCATGGCGCATTTGCTATTTGCTTTGTAAGTGTAAAAACTGAACGCTTTACTAGCGAGAAAACAGTTAAATAGACCATCTGCAGCACAGGGATAAAGAACGAGCCTCCTCCATTCAGCCTCTCTACTTTCTCTTTACTTGTTTTCGTGGAGTAAGGAAACCGTGTTTGTCCGCACTCCACTGAAGACGTCCATCAGCCTACATATGTAATTTTGTTTAAGCGCAAAGATTTGTTTCAAAACTATTTCTAAATTCAGTTCTAATTTCCAGCAAATGAATAAAAAAACAATAATGGCTCGTTTCCACTGACTGGTACAGTACGGTACGGGTCGGTACGGGTCACCTTTATCACCTTTATCACCTTTATCGCCTTTGTGGGCGTGGTGTACGACAGAAAGTTGCAGTCGACATCATTTTTGCTCGAGAAAATGTCTAAAGTAAAGCTGTACGGGTCGCTCACATATCATATGAGAAGCACTTCACACAAAACAGATGCTTTACACACATAAATACTTGTGTATAACTGTTTATTACTAACTTTACTATGAACATGAGTTGATTATAACTGCAGATCAATGATAGTGTGAAATAGCCGACTGTAACATCTGCAATTATATAAAATAAATAAATAAATGCAACGTATGTAAACACATACAGACTCTTACAGTCTCTGATATGTTACTAATAGCAGAAAAACTACAAACAGCAGACATTTAGTCCTTATTTAGGTTCAAAACAACAGGAAATCGAGTCCATAGTTCATAATAGTCCAAAAGGTGATGATAATAGTTAAACATGGCAGTTTTTTCATGTTTGCTGTAATGATAATGTGCTCCTTTTTTTCCGGCTTCTCCTTTTGTTTTTTGGTGCGTCACTCTCGCGTTTGTCAGTTTCTGACAGGATCAGGTTTTAAAAGCACATCAATAATCAAGCGCACGTTATTATCATCAGCTCAAGAAGTTTGTTATTTCAAATACAGACGCGCAACTCGCACAAGCAAAAAAAACGCTCGCGGGGCACAGGGTAAAATCAGCTCTTTTTTTTTGTTTTGTGGCTGTTCATCAAGGCGACGACAATGTTCATTTGAGCCAAGATCGAACAGGGCTCGTTATTATATGTTATTAAATGTATATATAATCTCTCGGCTGTGTATGAAAACATGGTGGCTCCTTTGTTTTCATTCTGGCTTGTTGCGTGAGCTCGTGACGTATCTCTGTAAACCAATAGCGTTCAGCTGCACGTCTAGCTCCGCCTTTGGGACCCTTTTGGTACCCTTTCTCCTGTTTGGTACCCTTTCGAAAGGGTGCCGAAAAAGTGGTACGGTTCGGTTTGGTAAGCCTTTTGACAGTGGAAACGGCCATAAAAGCGTACCGACCCGTACCGTACCAGTCAGTGGAAACGAGCCATAATAACGAAGTGTGGTCAAAAACGGAGTTATATCCAAACACACGTCCTGTTCTTATGCCCCATATGGTGATGCAGACGACTCCAAAACCCGACAGCTGGACAAATCTAAACTATTTTTTATTTAAACAAATATAAACATGCATATAATAAATAATACTGTTAATAATATCAACGTTATACGAATGCAAATTGTTATGAATAAGCTGATAAAAGCCCCCCGAGGTGAAGGCATGGAGGCAGTGGTTTTCATATTTATGTAGAAAATAAGCATATTAATCCTTTATTTTTTGTTCATATGTAAAGATATTTGTGTATTGCTGTACATCCTGTGTGCATTAAGCAAAGCGTTTGGATCTGCATAGGCGCATAACTAACGTGCTCTACGCTGGACTTTAGACAAGCTTTTAGTTGGTCAGTGGTGCAGTCTTTTTCAGTTTCTCAAAATAGCAACATGCCAACACTGCGCTTTAACACATCTTTTTTTCAGACCAGCACACCCATGAATCCACAAAGTGGCGCAAATGCATTTGCTATTTAAACAACGTAGTGCAAAACACAAAATACTGTTGCGCTGGTCTGAAAATAGCAACAAATCGCGCCAAACACGTCTTGCGCCTTATTGCGCCGGGTGTATGATGGGACCCAAAATGTCAAGATGGTCTCAATAAGGGAATGTCTCAACTCGCTTAACAGAAAGAAAACGCCACAGATGATGTGTATTGCAGAGTTATTGCAAGACAAGCACTCGTGGTTCGTTACGATCTGTTTACGCAATTATAGCAACTGCGGCGCTTGTTGCAGAGTGTTGCCAAAAACTACAGTGAAGCGCTTAGAAAAGGCACTTTAAGAGTGACAGATTGTTGCAATGAGGTAAGGAATTTCATTAAGAGCAAGGACTTTTTCCACACTTGAAGTACACATGAAATCAATACTAGCCATATTGATTTTGTTCGCTCACATTGCCAGTTTTGTTATGAAAAGTTTCTCTGAGAAAAAGTCCCCTAAGAAAAAAATAATTGTTTGCCTTTTAAACTAATATTGAAATCTGAAAATGCACATCCTGTTTCTTTTCAGTTCTCAGATTAGGTCTGTCTGAGGTATCGGGCATGGCTAACATACTTATCCACGCCCGTTCAGCTGTCAATTTTGTCAACAAACAGAAATGGTGAGCAGGAGGAGTCTGTTAGGATGTAATAACTCTACTAAACCCTTTTCCTGATCGTTCTGAATGAAATGTTACTGTTAATGCTACTTAACTACATCCAATCAGCTCGCAGTAGAAAAATCAAGCCATGCCCACTGTTTTTGCATTTAATATTATGTTTATCTAGGAACTGCGTCACAATACGAACCAAAAAAAAAAAAAAAACTGTTGCAGCTTCCGGTTTATGCACACTTTAAGTTAAAGGACTTTCGTGCAACCAGGCACTGGCCATTAGTAAGCTTGAGACTATGGCAGGCTGTTGGTGTTTACCTCTTCCTCCTAATGTGTTTCAGTGCCGGTGCCCAGTGAGCAGGTGGAGGGTTTGGAGCGAGAAGACATGAGGCTCCACCTCAAGAGAAGACAAACTCCCAGTCCAACACCAACCAAAGCCTCCAAACGAGCCAAGATCAAAGTCACCATCGTTTCACACGGAGACGCAGCGGGAAACACGCCTGGCTCCACTGCTCAGGAAGGTAATGAAAACAAAGAGACATTCAACCCACTGAGCTGCTGATTACACGTTTCCATGCATAGTGAAGCATTTGGGAAAGCTTTGATTCATGCAGTTAGATTTATTACTTTAATTTGTTTATAATTAAGTTATTTAATCGCATGTATAGGCTACACCAGTCTTTCTCAGCCCCGTTCTTGGAGGACCACCGACACTGAATGTTTGGATGTCTCCTTTGTCTGTTACATCCATTACAGGTCTAAATCAGGTGTGTTTGGTAATGGAGACATGGAAAATGTGCAGAGCTGGTGGTCCTTCAGAAATGTAGTTGAGAAACACTGGGCTACGCTATAAAAAATATCTTTAAATTAGCTTTTTTTTAATGGTTTTATTTTTTCCCCCATCTGTTTACATCTGTCTTTGTGTTTCTGTTTACAGTGGGTTTGTCAGGAAAGCCTCTTGGTCTGACAGTGGGCCAGACGGTGTCAGGGGCCAAAGAACTGTCTGAGCTTCTCAGTGCACAAAGGTATCTTTATCTTTCAAGACCAGATTGTATGTTGTACAAAAGATTACCTTTTTGAGGGTACGATCACACCATGTGATTTAAACACATCATAACCTGTTAAATTCAAATCCTTTTGCTCATGGTAAGGCATAGAATAGGTCATTATCAGTGTTTTCTAACAAACAACATTTATTTTAGGTTTCAGACATTCGAATATACATAGGTAATAGCAAAACAAACAGATTTAAGGTTTGCTAAATGCACTGAGATATCACTCATTCATTCCTTTGGCTTAGTCTTTATTTCTGAGGTCGCCACAGCGGAATTAACCTCCAACTATTCCAGCTATGTTTTACACAGTGGATGCCCTTCCAGCCACAACCCATTACTGGGAAACACCCATACACTCTCATTCACACATTTACCCAATTTCCCAATAGCGCATGTGTTTGAACTGTTGGGGAAACCGGAGCACCCGGAGTAAACCCACACCATCACAGGGAGAACATGCAGACTACACACAGAAATGCCAACTGACCCAACCGGGACTTGAACTAGCAACCTTCTTGCTGTGAGGTAACAGTGCTAACCACTGTGCCGCCACAGAGATAGCAATTATAGCTATTTTTAAATGTGCTTAGTTCATATAACATATACACTGTTTATGTTACTAGAATATTTACTGTATTCTGCTCTCAATTAAACAGAACAACAATTTCAAAAACTCTTTTTTTCACATTGTCATTACGGAGGATTGTGTGTAGAATGTTGAGGAAATAAATGAATTTAATCCATTTTGGAATAAAGCTGTAACATTAAAAACATGTGGAAAAAGTGAAGCGCTATTAATACTTTCCAGATGCACTGTATATACATTTTTATTTCCACAAGGGCAAGGCATCAAGTGTTGAGAGTGGCTTGATTCTGAGCCTCTGTTCTGTCCTCTTGCAGGTCAGGAGGTTTAGCAGATGTGTCGGGAGCTTTGGCCTCCGGCGAGGGCTCGTTTCACAGTCTACAGGGGAGCGTAATTTCACGCTCTTCCTCTCCTGTCCAGGCCGCTGCTACTGCACAAGGTACCAAATTCATTCAACCTTCAAACTCGTAAGTGTGAAACATCATTTTGACTGTGCGTTTGTGTGTGTGTTTAGCTCCCTCTGCCAGTAGTCTGCTGCAAGGTCTCAGCCTCAGTCTGCAGGAGATCAACACTAAATCCCCAGGCGTTCCCTCCAACACACAGGTGCTTCAACAGAGCCAATACCCTCTCTAAGTCGCGTTCGTTTTGAACCGTGGCTTGTTATCCGTACAGATCATGGATCAACCGTAATCCGTTACTCTTCCACTGTTTAATAAGCGATCTTCTCTGTTTCCATGTGTTATTTTTCAGGTGTCCGGAGGAAAGCCCCAGTGTCAAGGGCAGGTGTTGAGCTCTCTCAGCCCAGGCAGTGGTACTCTAGTGCGGGCAGTGCCGGTTGTCTCCACAGGCTCCGGGATGACCAAAACCACAGCCATCCACCAGCTCCTGACCAATGGCGGCCTGGCAAAACTAGCCAATAGTTTACCAGGCCTGGCCCACGTCTCCAGTCAGAGCTCGGGTACGTCCTCAACACCGCGCTCCAAACAGAGGCGTCCCAGATGAGTACACATCTAGAGTACTAGAGTAAGGTCAAATCCATGTGCAGGGTTACCAGGAAAAATAAATAGTGTGTAAATATGTATAATAAACAAACATCTGTGCTGGTTTGTACTGTTTTCTTAATGCATGTAAAGACCTTTATTAGGTGATCTTCAAAAGTGCAAACTCCAATGTGCGTCACATCGTTGATTTTAGTGCATACTTATCCTGATGATACACAGGGCAGGTTTTGGGCAATGTTTATTGGACAATTTTCCAGAGCTATGTTGCCTGGCTATTTTTTTCTAGTAAGAACAGGCAACAGTGTTGTATTTGTAGCCCAGTACCCTAATTAGATAGCCTATATCTAACCTGGTTGCCTATTTATGCCATTATTTCCCAAAGTCGCCCAGCAGCATTGCTCAAAAAGCTTCCCTGTGTATCATCAGCATTAGAGGTTGACCTTTGAACTCAAACTGCTGTCAAATATTTTACATCCAAATATTTCTGTAAATGATATCTGCTCTAAATTCTCGCATCACAGGCTTCATTCGTGTACATGCCTAATACGACCACCTTGTTTTATGTTTTATTTTTGCTGTTTGTTGATCAGTTTTCTGTTGGATGAGGTGTTTGTAAACCATACGCTTGCTCTGCTCACAAAGACATCCATTAAACTCCCAACAACAAACCGTTTTTTTTTTTTTTCCACTACCTCTTCTTTGTGTCATGATTTCTGTTTTGTGTCCTCCCCAAACTGCACGTTTGATTGGTGTCTGATTTTCATTTTCTTCCCAGCATTTTAAATGAGCTTATGTCAAAAGTTATTATGGATTATTAATCTATAGTTGTGTGGTGAAATGTAGTACAGTTAATGCAGAGGTTGGACTTAATACAGAATACAGTTGTTTTAATGCAAGGCTGTCTATAGTGTGTAAAAAGCAGACATTTTGGTTTGAACATCCACTAATTTAGCATCAGATTGACAAAATGTTAGATGGTTTAGCAAAATTGAACAGAATATGCAGAATGAACTAGGTTTATATGAATTTATTTGATATATTTGACCCTTTAAAATGCATTAATCTGTATACTCTGTTTTATTTTATAAAACAGTCTATATATTGATGAGTTATTTAGTTTCTCATATCATTGTATGAAATTTATAAGATGTAATGTCAGATTTAAGTTTTAACCCCATTGATTATTTCTAATATATTTATTTAATATATTTCATAGATAATTATTTCTAGAAAAAACAGCAAATATTGCTATGAAAAGGTTTAAAAATATATTACTTGCATACATTATAATACAGTTTTAAAAAGTGTTGTATACCGTCATCGATCCCAGTTGTAAGAGCAACAAATAATAACTTGACTTCTAGTTGATCATTTGGAAAAGAGGTCTATTTATTTATTTATTTATTTTTTTATGAATCATCTGTTGAGCTGCATCCCAATCATCACTAATACTGCAAAAGACCTACTGGAACCAGCATGGACTCAAGATTCTGATAGAAATTAGTCAAGTTTGGTGAAGGAAAAATCATGGTTTGGGCTTACATCCAGTATGAGGGTGTGCGAGAGATCTGCAGAGTGGATGGCAACATCAACAGCCTGAGAGATAAAGACATTTGGGCTGCCTATTGCATTACAAACCACAGGGGAGGGACAATTCTTCAGCAGGATAGCGCTCCTCATACTTCAGCCTCCACATCAAAGCTCCTGAAAGCAAAGATGGTCAAGGTGCTCCAGGAATGGCCAGCCCAGGCACCAGACTTAAACGGTATTGAGCATGTCTGGTAAGATGGAGGCATTGAAGATGAATCCAAAGGATCTTGATATACTCTGGGAGTCCTGCAAGAACGCTTTGCCATTCCAGATGACTTTATTAATCAGTGATTTGAGTCATTCAGAGATGTATGGATGCAGTCCTCCAAGCTCATGATGGAGTCAGACACAATATTCATTCTGTTTCCACTGCAGCATGACTTTATATTCTATACTGGACATTATTTCTATTCAGTGATGAGACTTTTGTCTAAGAAAAGTCAGACCTTACTGTCCTAATTAAATCATTAAAAATTAAGGCATGATTATATTTTATTTTGGTAAATAAGTGTAATCTAGAGGACTTTACCTTTCATATAAACCACTTCTGATACCAAATGATCAACTAGAAGTCAACTTATTATTTGTTGTTTCTAAAACTTGGAAAAGAGACAAGACTTGTCAGGTAGACTTTTGTCATTTATATACACAAACACACGCACATTTACACGTTTGCCAGTTTTTTGAGATATGACATATATTATTAATTTGCTAAATGTAGCCTTTAATAAATCTACTATTGTGTATTTAGGATGTTAAAACAATGTTTTTGTTTTTATTTTTTTATTTCTAAAAAAAACGTTTTTAGAAAGATTTTTTAATCCAAATGAACCTGAATGTGTTATAAATGTTATGCTCGTTCAATTAATTTTGCACAAATTGTCATGTGTCTATGTTCAGTAAGGCAATATTCATTATAATGTATGCATTATGTTACTTTCCATACATTCATGATGCAATCCATGCTTTGGCTCCCTCTGCAGGCAACACAATGCAGTCACACACAAATCCACTAAGAGGTTAAAGGGATAGTTCAGCCAAAAAAAGAAAATTAGGTCATCGTTTACTTACTTTCTTCCGTTAAACACAAAAGAAGATATTTTGAAGCATGCATTCAGCTGATTCCTTCCATAGTAGGAGAAAAGATTACTATGGAGGTCAATGGATGCCAGCTAACCAGCGTTCTTCAAAATATCTTCTCATGGAGCTTTAAAACCTCATGAGGAAGAATAAATAATGTAGTAATATTCATTTTTGGGTGAACATTCCCTCGGCTTACTTGGCCATTGATTATATTTTACAAAAAACTATGCAACATCACAGTTCTGAGGTCAGTGGCTGTTTGCTTTTATCAAAATAACTGCACACACTTCTTCAAGGACATCTCATTTCAAGTGGGATAAATCTGCCATGCGAAGGGCTCTTCAGAGTGAGAACAATCATGGGTGCCATATTTAAGAGGGCACTCCAAAGTGAAGAGCTCAAAATTGCACTTCAGAGAGCCCTTAAAAGGGAAGAACTTCAGAAGGGTACAAGATGGACAGTTTTCCGTCAATGATACACTGGGTATGACTTCTTCATCTTCTTTGGTCCTCTACACCCTTCATGTCTTTAAAGCACATCTTCTGGATGATAAACCCTTTGAAGGGAATAGGGGATAAGGAAGTGTCCTTCAGAACGTTATGTACTTTTTCTTCATCTTTTGTTGAAGTAAAAGAACTTAAGTATTGGTGGCGCATTATGTAGCACTGTCACCTCACAGCAAGAAGGTTGCTGGTTCGAGTCCCGGCTGGGTCATTTCTGTGTGGAGTTTGCATGTTCTCCCTGTGTTGACGTGGGTTTTCTCAGGATGCTCCGGTTTCCCTCACAGTCCAAACACATGCACTATAGGTGAATTGGGTAAACTAAATTGGCCGTAGTGTATGAGTGTGTATAGGTGTTTCCCAGTACTGGGTTGCAGCTGGAAGGGCATCCGCTGCGTAAAACATATGCTGGATAAGTTGGCGGTTCATTCCGCTGTGGCGACCCCTGATGAATAAAAAGACTAAGCTGAAGGAAAGTGAATGAATGAAGTATTTAATAGTAAAGGCAATAGGTTTACTCGCTTTTTTTTTTTTTAAGTCAACTAATGAGTTGACTTAAGTTTACATATGTAGTCCTACATGTATACCATTATAATGTTTTTCATGAATAAATGTTTATACACACACCATTGTATCGCTTATGCAAATTTTGCCTCTAATACAACCGCTATATTTGCAGTTTGCAATTCAGTTTCACACTTTATAATTCATTCATTTATTCATTCATTTTCCTTCGGCTTAGTCCCTTTATCAGGGGTTGCCACCGCGGAATGAACCGGCAACTAAAGGCCGGTTCACACTGTGAGATTGTTTATAATCCTGAACGATTGTAGCATGTCAGACTGGCTCTCATGTCACACTGTATGATCTCAGCTGTCATAAAGTCAGACTGAAGGACAATGAAGATGCACCAAACACGGAAGAAAACGCTCCCGGAGTTTGGCGTCATCCACCCGCGACACTTTCGCTATCTCGCGTTCTGAAGTGATTCCTCACAGCAAATGTAAACAAACTGTAGCTGCAATTTTGAGCACAGCGTGTCTCAATAATAAAACCAGGAAGAAAAAAACGACATTTTTCCAGGACCATTTGAATTGTCGCATGAATCGCGTCATCAAATTCGGAGCTCATATTGGTTCTAGGATTGACGCGCAACACAGCTGTTGCCACACTGAAGGAAAGTGTCTGAAATCTTCTGACACTGCCAGAACTTCATCGGAGAGAAAACCTGATCTCAACGGGCACAAAGCGGCTGTCTGCGAACATGTCAAACCAACGATCAAAGATCACAGATTTCAGCCCAGGATTTCAGGAATCTTTTAGGATTTCCCAAATTTGTCTCAGATGACAAAATCGCGGCTGAAATCTCACAGTGTGAGCAGGGCTTTATCCAGCGTATGTTTTACTCAGCAGATGCCCTTCCAGCTAAAACCAGTACTGGGAAACATCCATACACACTCATTCACACACTCTCATATGCTATGGGCAATTTAGTTTATTCAATTCACGGATAGCGCGCATGTGTTTGGACTGTGGACATGTGTTTGGACTGTGGGGGAAAACCGGAGCACCCGGAGGAAACCCACGCCAACACGGGGAGAACATGCTAACTCCACACAGAAATGCCAACTGGCCCAGCCTGGACTCAAACCAGAGACCTTCTTGCTGTGAAGCGGCAGTGCTAACCACTGAGCCACCCTCTTTCAGACTTTTATCATTTAAATATATCGTCCCCTGTGCAAAATAATAATAATAAAACATCTGGTGCCTTGTGTTCCATTCATTTGCATCATATATAAAATCAATTTACTATTCATTACTTGCACGTGCTTGCATGGAAAATCTTTGCATGGAAAACACATTTATTAGGATGATGTTCTATGTCTTACCCAGGTAGCAAAGAATTCTGGGCCAGATTTGGCATAAAGCTGGCACAGCTGGCATTTATCCGGCACTGGCATACAGCGTGTGGGCCAAACATAGCCCTGATTTGGCAGAAGTGGCACCGTCTTTAAGGCGGCACACAATACTTGGGCCAGATGTTAATAATTTAGCTGAGGGCTGCACGGTGACGCAGTGGGTAGCAGGTTCGCCTCACAGCAAGAAGGCCACTGGTTTGAGCCTCAGCTGGGTCAGTTGGCATTTCTGTGTGGTGTCTGCATGTTCTCCCCGTGTTTGCGTGGGTTTCCTCCGGGTGCTCCGGTTTCCCTTACAAGTCCAGAGATGTGCTATAGGGGAATTGGGTGAACTAAATTGTCTGTATGTGTAAGTGTGTGAACGGGTGTGTATGGATGTTTCTCAGTGATGGGTTGCAGCTGGAAGGGCATCCGCTGCATAAAACATATGCTGCATAAATTGGCGGTTCATTCCACTGTGGTGACCCCGGATTAATAAAGGGACTAAGCCGAAAAGAAAATGAATGAAGTTTGGCCTATCTTGACCCACATTTAAAATACATTTTTGTTATTTTCAAATTAAGAAAAAATTCTACCAATCAGGTCGCTTCGAGAAAAAGCACGCCCATAGCACACCGAAAGTGCAATGATTCATGTGTTTATCATTTTCATTGCAGTCTAACACACCAACATATATTAACTTGGCTAAGACTTGGCCCAGATATGGTTCATGTGTGGCCCCTTGTCTAGAAGCCAGACTTTGTTCAGTCATGTACCGTAATTTACTGCGGCATGTGGGCCAAGCAAATAAGTTTGTGTGGACCAGAGCTGGGTCAGACATATTTAGCTATGTGTAAATGCATCTTTTATTTTAGTTTAAATGCAATTAATAAATGAGATGCACACAAACATGTATTAAAGGGATAGTTCACTCAAAATCGAAAATGTACTATTCACTTATCCTCAAGTGGAACTTCAAAAGCCTTTATGGATTTTTTCTTCTGTTGAGTGCAAAAGAAGATAAAAAAGCTGAAAACAAACACTGTGGAAGTCGATAGTTACAAGTTTCCAATGTGCAACTCGCTGGCCCAACCCATCCTGAGCTGGTATGCAATCGGCGATTCTTTTTATGGGAGTCAGTTGCTCTAACAAGGAGGCTAAAGACCATGGCCTCTAGCGTCTGTCATTAGAGCACCTTTTGAGGTCAGAGGAGTGAGGTTTACCTGCACAGCACTTCGCTAGCTGGCCTTCATTTACTCACACCCATCCCGGACGAGTCCCCATATGTAACCCACTGGCCCTACAGCAGCTTGGATCGAACCAGTGATTCTTTATATGGGAGTCGGTTGCTCTAACTAGGAGGCTAAAAACACCTTTCAAAATGTCTTCATAACTCATTGAGGTTTGAAACAAGTGAACTTTTTTTTTTTTTGTGTGAACTATCCCTTTAATTCATTATAATAATTGTTTTTCAGAAACTGCAGTATTTACAATTAAAAAACAAACAAAAAACACACGTATTGTTATATAATAATGTTTAAAAGTATGAGATGCCTGTTATGTGTGTGTGTTTGTGTGTGTGTGTGTGTGCAGGTCTGAAAGCTCCCACCACCATCACAGTGACTCTGCGAGGTCAGCCGAGCCGAATCCCAACTCTGAGCCACATGGGGGCGCCAGCGGGCGCTCACAGCACACCTGACACACAGGTGAATCCACAATATATACAGCTGAAGTCAGAATTATTAGCCCTCCTGTGCATATTCCCCAATTTCTGTTTAACGGAGAGATTTATTTCAACACATTTGTAAACCTAATAACTCATTTCTAATAACTGATTTCTTTAATCTTTGCCATGATGACAGCACATCATATTTGACTAGATATTTTTAAGACACTAGTATTCAGCCTAGAGACTTTTAAAATCTTAACTAGGTTAATTAGGGTAAAGTTAGATTAAATAGGCAAGTCATTGTATACAAGGAGTGCAGAATTATTATGCAAATGAGTATTTTGACCACATCATCCTCTTTATGCATGTTGTCTTACTCCAAGCTGTATAAGCTCGAAAGCCTACTACCAATTAAGCATATTAGGTGATGTGCATCTCTGTAATGAGAAGGGGTGTGGTCTAATGACATCAACACCCTATATCAGGTGTGCATAATTATTAGGCAACTTCCTTTCCTTTGGCAAAATGGGTCAAAAGAAGGACTTGACAGGCTCCGAAAAGTCAAAAATAGTGAGATGTCTTGCAGAGGGATGCAGCACTCTTAAAATTGCCAAGCTTCTGAAGCGTGATCACCAGTTTTGCCATATTTCAGAGCTGCAACATCACTGGAGTGCCCAAAAGCACAAGGTGTGCAATACTTAGAGACATGGCCAGGGTGAGAAAGGCTGAAAAACGACCATCACTGAACAAGACACACAAGCTGAAACGTCAAGACTGGGCCAAGAAATATCTCAAGATATCAGATTTTTCTAAGGTTTTATGGACTGATGAAATGAGAGTGAGTCTTGATGGGCCAGATGGATGGGTCCGTGGCTGGATCGGTAAAGGGCAGAGAGCTTTAGTCCGACTCAGACGCCATCAAGGTGGAGGTGGAGTACTGGTTTGGGCTGGTATCATCAAAGATGAGCTTGTGGGGCCTTTTCGGGTTGAGGATGGAGTCAAGCTCAACTCCCAGTCCTACTGCCAGTTTCTGGTAGACACCTTCTTCAAGCAGTGGTACAGGAGGAAGTCTGCATCCTTCAAGAAAACATGATTTTCATGCATGACAATGCTCAGTAAAAATATTCAGCTTTGATATTAATGAGTTTTTTGGGGTTCATTGAGAACATGGTTGTTGTTCAATAATAAAATTAATCCTCAAAAATACAACTTGCCTAATAATTCTGCACTCCCTGTAATAATGGTTTGTTCTGTATATCAATGGTTCCCATCCCGGGGGTCGCGATCCCCACTAGGGGTCGCTAATGATTTTCAAGGGGTCACCAAGAGCACTTATGTTTTTTTTTTTTTTTAAAGAAATTAATTTCATTTATTAAATAATTCAATTCTGGTTATTTGGGGGGGGGGG